>VWYH01003561.1:657151-729598 GCA_013399365.1 Pampusana beccarii | reverse complement strand
TTGCTACCATGATGGTGCATTGCTGGCAATATTGCACCAGTTGAGACTCTGATTCCTGTTCAGAAGTTGATTTGTCGCCTGGAGAGCCAGGGTGTGATCAGTAAGACTCACTCACCGTTTAACAGCCCAATTTGGCCAGTGCGTAAGTCTAGCGAAAAGTGGAGACTAACAGTATNTCCAAACCACACTGGAACAAGGTAAAGCTCCAGAACACTTGCAATATATTGATGACATCATTGTATGGGGCGACACAGCAAAAGAAGTCTTCAAGAAACGTGAGAGAATAACTCAGATTCTTTTGAATGCTGGTTTTGCCATAAAACAAAGCAGGGTCAAGGGACGTGCACAAGAGATCTAGTTCTTAGGAATAAAATGACAAGATGGGTATCAGCAGATCCCAATGGATGTGATCAACAAAATTGCAGCTATGTTTCCACCTACTAATAAAAAGGAGACACAGACTTTCTTGGGCATTGTAGGTTTTTGGAGAATGCACGTTCCTGACTACAGCCAGATTGTGAGCCCTCTCTGTCAAGTGACTTGGAAAAGGAACCATTTTGAGTGGGGCCCTGAACAACCACAAGCCGTTAAACAAATTAAGCACGAGAGAACTCAGGCGCGGTGGCTCTTGGGCCAGTTCGGGCTGGACTAGATGTTAAAAATGTGCTCTACACTGCAGCTGGAGATGGTGGCCCTACCTGGAGCCTCTGGCAGAAGGCACCAGGAGAAACTCGAGGTCAGCCCTTAGGTTTTTGGAGTCGAGGATACAAAGGATCTGAGGCCAGCTATACTCCAACTGAAAAAGACATACTAGCAGCATATGAAGGATAATGAAGGATATGAAGGAGTCTGAGCTGCTTCAGAAGTGATTGGTACTGAAGCACAGCGTCTCCTGGCACCTCAACTGCTGGTGCTGGGCTGGATGTTCAAAGGGAAGGTTCCCTCTATGCATCATGCAACCGATGCTGTGTGGAGTAAGTGGATTGCACTGATCACACAATGAGCTCGAATAGGGAGTCCCTATTGCCCAGGGATCTTAGAAGTGATTACAGATTGGCCACAAAGTAAAGACTTTGGGATGTCACCAGATGAGAAGGAAGTAGCATGTGCTGAAGAAGCACCACCGTATAATAAACTACCAGAGACTGAAAAGCAGCGTGCACTGTTCACAGATGGATCTGCCGTCTTGTAGGAAAACAACAGAGGTGGAAAGCTGCTGTGTGGAGGCCCACACAACGAGTCACAGAAGCCACTGAAGGACAAAGTGATCCAACTCAATTTGCAGGAGTGAAAGCCATCCAGCTGGCCTTGGACATTGCTGAACAAGAAAAGTGGCCAGTACTTTATCTCTACACTGACTCATGGGTGGTGGCAAATGCCTTGTGGGCATGGTTACAAGAACGGAAGAGAAGCAACTGGCAGTGCAGAGGTAAACCCATTTGGGCTGCCACGCTGTGGCAAGACGTTGCCTGTAAAAGTACATCATGTGGACACTTAGGTGCCTAAAAGTCGAGCCACTGAGGAACATCAACCAGCAAGCAGGTCAGGCTGCTAAGATTAAAGTAGCTGAGGTGGACTTGCACTGGCAACATAAAGGTGACCTTTTCCTAGCTCGGTGGGGCCATCATGCTTCAGGGCATCAAGGAAGGGATCCAACATATAAATGGCCTCGTGATCGAGGGGTGGACTTGACTATGGGCACTATTTCACAGGTTATCCATGAATGTGAAACATGTGCCGAAATTAAACAAGCCGAACTGTTAAAGCCTGTATGGTATGGGGGGCGATGGTTAAAGTACAAGTATGGAGTGGCTTGGCAGATTGATGCATTTGTGGAAGTGTAATATAATCAAAGTAAGTGCTATGTGCTTACAATGATGGAAGCAACTACCAGATGGCTGGAAACGTATGCCTTACCCCATGCTACAGCCCGAAATACTATATTGGGCCTTGAAAAACAAGTCCTTTGGTGACATGGCATGCCAGAAAGAATTGAGTCAGACAATGGGACTCATTTCAAAAACAGTCTTATAGACAATTGGGCCAAAGAGCTCACAGACCAGCCCCTGGGAAAACTGAAAGGTACAATGGTCTGTTAAAAGCGGCACTAAAGGCAATGGGTGGTGGAACCTTTAAAAACTGGGATTCACATTTAGCAAAAGCCGCTTGGTCAATACTAGAGGATCAGTCAATCAGGCCAGACCTGCCCAATCAGAAATTCTACGTACCGCAGAAGGAGATTAAGTCCCTGTAATACATACGAAAAATATGTTAGGAAAGGCAGTCTGAATTACCCCTGCCTCAGGCAAAGGTAAGCCCATTCATGGGATTGTTTTTGCCCAAGGACCTAGCAGCACTTGGTAGGTAATGCTAAAGGATGGAGAAGTTTGATGTTTACCTCAAGGGGATTTGATTTTAGGTTGAGAATATTCAATATTGAACTGCATTATATTAATTGTTACATGTATGCAGGTTTCCCAGATCACTACAGCCACGATAATACTGTTCTCCTGTTGTTTGTTCACCTTGTCTACTTGGATTGTAAATCATTGGAAAAGCCTGCATGCAGGGACTCCTTTGTCTTCATTATCTAGAACTGGATTTAATTGCTAAAGGCTTCAAAAGAGACCAATATTTAGTCAGTTACCAGGTGAACTACAGATGTTGTGGGAGATTGAGCCAATTGTTCAGCAGATGCTCTTTTTGCCTCTGAGAGCTGAATTGGTAGTAGTGTATAGTTCAAGAAGAACATGAATTTGGTGTGAATTCAGCTTCATCTATGCTGAAGTATTTTGTTAAAGTCTTTGGGAAAATTCTGAAGTAATTTGTTTTGATGTCTTTATTATTATACAGCTTGCTGCGATTTTTTTTTTTTAAAGCACATTAATGAAATCTTTTTATATTTGCAGAATTAGTGATATTTTAAAAATCTATACGGATGTCTGATTCTCTCCACTTTGTGTAATATAAAAATTCTGATTTATTTCGTTATTTTTTTTTTTTAGCCAGAGCGAAGGGTAGTCATGAGCTAGTGTTAGTCAAAGTTATAATAACAAAGTCAGTTTTATGACCTTCATCAGTTCACCTACCTAAAAGTGCTTTTATCAATGTGCTCTCTATAATTACTATTAAATATATATAACGGAGCAAATTTAGGTTCTAGCATTAGTTATTAGGCATGTAGTGTACCCTGAGACAGATTCCAAACATACTCTTGCAGTGGAGCATATTATTGAATGTAGCAGCCTCTTCTGTTGAGGACAGTCTGTATGTTATGTCTCAGCCTCTTTGTAAGGATGAAGATGCTGCGAGGTGGTAGCTTGTTAATTTTTATTTGTTTCTAAAATATAATGTGCCCTGTGACTATATAATGTTTTTATGCTCTTGAAGTTAAGAGTTGTCATATTTTATGTACTATATACTGCTATAAAAGGTAAAACCTTCTGTCTTTTGAGAGCAGTTCTGCTCCTTCCTATCTATAGTATACATCTTGCTGATAATGTTGATAAAATATTAGTGATACATAAGGCAGCTGTAGATATTGTATTACATAAGTTTATTACTGAGGAATGAATGAATATTGTTGGCTCTATTTTACAGGGTTTTGCTGAGAATAGATCCTTCTCCGAATGACTATGAAGATGATGTAGTGGAAATGTTTGGCTTTCAGTGGGTTACTGAAATGGCACTAGTTGAATCCTGTGAATTTCTCTTTGGATTACTAAGGTATGATAACATTATTGTATCTTATAATTAATCCACTGCTGTAATTATACCCACATAAAGAATGTAACAAACTTTTCAAGTTTTTGATGTTAAAATCATAAAAGACCATGGGCTATGCAATGCATCCAAAAAGATTGTTGTCTATCTAAAACTGCAGTGAGTGATGGATAAGATGCAGACAGAATTATGGAAAAAAGTAAATTTTGTGTCACAGATTTTTAATATTATACAACTTAAGTTTCTAAGCAGTATGGTGCATATCTTAGCTATCGCTAGATAAAAATTGATAAATACGGTTTTTACAACAGTGTTGTGATAAATTTCAGAGGCTGTAGGTTCAGAATATATGAATAAACTATGTAAGATTTCCTTGAATGAGATTGTGCTACCCACATAATTAAGGTTGCCTTTTGAAGATTTTAAGACCTTTTTTGTGCATAAAGAAAAGTGGAGGTTAAAAATCAAATACTGTAAATGCTGGATGTAGTACTTTGCTCAATTGTTTGGATTAGGGTAGCTTCAGCAATCTCTTCAGATACAGTTTCTCAGTGTTTGACTAATTCAGTGTAGATGTTTAATCTGGTCAATGCAAATACACAGATCACCGATAATCCTCTTTGCTACTGATAATCCCCAGGATGTACAGCACATACAGAGAGAGAATTGGAGAAGAGCTTTTTTCTGATTCCACAAATATATGTGATATATTCCATCATTCCTTTGATTGTAGTGTATTTCTCCATCCCTTTAGGGTACGACCAAGGGCGTGATGTGAAACAGCATTAATAGTGTCTGGCTTATTGAAACATGATGACACAGATGACAGGAGGTGTACTAAAACCAGTATTATTTAGCTTTGCATGTTTGATGCAAGCTTTGACTTCACTATGATGAAAAAAAAAAAAAATCTGATTATGAAGGAGATAAGAGAATTTGGTTAAAAGAAACACCGTATTCCTTTGAGCATTTAGTCTGTTCTGCTTGTTAACTGTTAACATTAAGTGACTTGTCAGTGAGACAATGGTATAGTTGATCTCTTAAATTCTTTTTTCTATAATATAAACTGCGTTTTAGTTGTATTAGAGACAAACATAAGGCATAATATATTGTATTGTGGTTTTTAAGTTATTCAAGCTATACATATTTTAAAACCTACTGAACTGTTAGGAATAATGGATTTCAGCTAACTCTTGGCTCTGAGAGTTTGGTTGCTAAGCTGTCTTTTGGTGCGACAAGTCCCTCTGCAAAGATATTCTCTCAGTCATAAAATGGATTGCTTTCATTTATAGACCAGTTGTCAACTGAAAGTAGGAAAGCTCCTTTTTCTGTTATAGAAATCACACGTGTTAAGTACAAGTTATAATGATTCTTGAGGACAAGGTGGCTGTAAATAGTTCAGTTTGTAAAGTACAGATAGTATCCATGTTTAAATGCATGCTTGCAGAAAACTAGAATTTTTAGCATCTGTAAAAAAGATTGTTATTTAAATTTTAAAATATTGTAATAAACAATAATATTATACAGCAGAACGGCTAGTTAAAAACATGAATTGTAGATTAAATTAATTCTTACCTTTGTGTTTTTTTAAAAAGATTGAAGATATGCGAGTCAGTAAGAGCTGTGTAACAATTTAAGTGGGTATATTAAAACAGTATACCTTTGATTAATTAATAAATGGAAGTAATAGTTTAACTGTCAAAATATTTATTTGCAAATCAAATGGTTTAATGATTAACAACCATGAGGATCAATCTTTGAGGCTGAAATTAATTTAAAATTGAAATTACGACTTATTTAACTGATATCTTCATTGCGCTTCTCATGTCCAGTTTGTGCTTTCATTTTATCACCTCACTGTATTTTGTCTTTTGTCACTTCAGTGAAGAGTCTTTTTTTTTTTCTTTTTTTCTTTGTGTGGCTCCTTTCTGACACTCTCTAACCTTCAGCCTCAACAGCCCTCTTTCATAAAGACCTCCCGCTTTAGACTTCCTTCCTTTCTACATGGTTGAAGTACTTGAAAAAATCATGCAGAAATTCACCTTTGATTTCAAAACAAAACAAACGAACACCACAACCCACTTAAATGGCTGAAGGTAATTTTGGGTAGCTGACATGACTTTATCTGAGGAAGGAAGAGATAAGGGAGATAATTTGAATGTGTACCTGACCTTGAGTATTCAGGTTCCAACCTGGGTTTTTGGATCCTTATGGGCACTTCCTCATTTTCAATTTTTTTTTTGGTAAGAACATTTGATCTGGGTTGGATCCAAGTATCCTGGTTTTGAGTCCTTCAGTAGTTGCTGCTTTGACTGTATATTAAATAAGACAGAGAGCTCCTTTCTCTATTTATGCAGCATTTTCTTTCTGTGTCTGTCTTACACAGTTGTGCTTTTCACGTGTTCAGTTTGGTACCACATTGTCTCTGTCGAGACTACACTTGAAGACCACTCGACAAGAACAGTTGTTGTGGAATATGGCTGAGTACTTACCTGTGTTACAGCTTTTTAAAATTTTCGTTTGCAGTGGCAGTTAGCAGCGGCTTTAAAAACACTCTCTCTCCCCTTCAAAACTGAACTGAGTTTTAACTTTTCTAGAGACACTTTCTCCTTTTATTTTACTATATTTGTTGCTGTTTATCTCTTGTGCTCAAGTTAAGCAGCAGACCACCCTGAGCAGGATATGGGAAAAGCTGCTGACAAAATTTTCTAGTGCTTATGCACAAGTGAATCAACTTAGTGTATACAGAGTGTATGCCATGAGGACTAACTTACGGGTCTATTCTTTGGTCAAATACAAAGTTATGCTTATGGAAAGATTGCTTTTTGGAAATGGTTTTCAGGGTTTGTGTGTGTGTGTGTGTGTGGTTTTTTTTTTCTCCCTCTCCTGACATGTAGCTAGTTTTGTATTTGTTGTTTAATGTTTGAAAAACAAGCAAAAATTCTGTCCTTCATCCTTTCACACTTGGATGTGTCTGTTGCCTTCTGCTGATACTCTTTCATAAGTTATGTTTCCGTAAGCTTTTTTTCAGAAATACAAAGCAAGGAACACCCTTTACCTCTCTCTGTTCTATGTAGACCTTACTAAAATGTAGTTAAACAACTTTTACTTGTATAAATACCATAGATCTTTGTATTTCTTTAATTAGGCAACAGATATACAGACTGGAAGACCTAGTACAAATGGGTTCATCTGATTTTGGTAAGTTTAACATATGTAATTTCACATTGGGATAGGTATCTTCCTACCTTTTCATTATAGGAGAATATTATCACAGACCACACACTGGTGCTTTGACTTTTGACCAAGAGTTCATGGAGTGTGCTGCAGAACAGCATATAACCAGCATAATCCTGTAGTAAGGGTACAAATGTAGGTAACCAAGTCATGTAAGGTAGTGTGAAAATACATAACAGAAACGTTGTGAGTCAGTTTGGAACCAGATCTGGTGCACAGGGCAATCCTGACCTTACTGACCTTAGTGGCGAATTTCACATTAATTTGATTTGAGCCAAGATGTCACCCCTAAGGTAGAATTTAGCAAAACTATTAACTTGTTTAATAAAAAATAGGAAGTTGCATCAGAACTCCTAATAACTATTTTAGTTACAAAGGTAGTGGGTTGAGAATTTTTCAGTGTTCTCTTGGCTTATGTTTAAACAAGTCGGTTATATTTGCTTAGTTTAGAATTATTTACAAACTTAGTTTATCTTTGCAGCAGGATCAATAAAATGGGATCACTACAGAATGCTTTGTTTCAATTAAATACTAAGGCATGAGAAGCAGTATGTTTCTGAAGGATTATTACAGCCTTGGGCTTATTGAAAGTCTGATGGCTGAATTACTTAGCAGGTTGAGAAGTTCAGTAATTACTCAGAAATCAACTGTCTGTAGTATCTTCTCATTACAGATAAATTGTTAGCGTTCTAAGAGTATAAGTGAATATTTTTACACATTATTATTTTGGTTTGATACTGTCATGCTCTACCATTTAAATAATTGGTATGGATTGATCATCAAGCTTCTTTCATATGCTGTTGTTGATTGTATCTTAAAAGTCTAATTTTGCTGGCATTTAATACGTAAGTGGAAATAGCCTTATTTTAAATTACATTTGAACTTTTACATGTTCGCTAGACACCAAGAGACTGTTCTGTACTACTTTTTTTCTTAAATTAAAGCACCTGCTTGATTCTCCTTGTATCTTGTTCTTCCTCTTGTTGAATAAGCTAGAAAAATAAAAAACTGTTGAATTTTATGTGTTGTGCTCATCTCTCTTTGTGACTTAGAGCAAGTCACTGATATATCTGTGACTCGGTTCTCCCTTAGTACAAGTAGACTAGTAGCAGATGAGTATCATGAGGATTAAAATATTTAAAATGATCAGGCAGTGTGATGTTAGGTATTATTGATGTAATATATAAACGCACTATTGCCACTGTTTAAAAGCCTAGTTTAGAGTTTTAGCTCAGTAAATCTTTGTATATGTTTATACAGATATCAGTATTGTACAGTTCATTTAATTTCCTGTCAGTCTCAATGAGCTTTGGAGACTCGGTACTGAGAACTGTAATGTGGAAGCCATAGAAAGTCTTTTTTTATTCTGTTTTGTTTTGACTTTTTTTTTTTTTTTTTTTTGAAAATGTCTGACCTGTTCTTAACACTCTACTGTTCCTGTTTTGTTCTATTTATTTATGGATGATTTATGATAGTATGTAAAAGATTTTGTAGTGAAATACTGTAACATAAAATTTTGCTTAAACAGAACTTGGGATAAATTATTTGTAATTGCTACAAAGCAGCAGTAATATCTATCCAATAGCTTTAGAACAGTGTAATATGAGCCTCTAAGCCTATGGTTCATTACCATGGCAAATCCAATGGGTTCTAATGTGTTGGGAGGAGTCTGTACACTGGAATGTTACAGTACTTGTACCAGTTGATTTTGCTTCACTCAGTGAGTGTTGTTGCTCAAAAGATGTTGAGAGATGCTTATATGCATAAAACTTCATTTGTGGGGCCCATAACAAGTGGTGTATGTGAACTTTAAGGTTACCTGGAAGGGATGGGGGAAACAAAAGGAACAGAGAGAGCAAGGGAAGGAAGGGGAAGACTCTCCAGCGGCCAGCTGGGGAGAGGAGCAAAGGCGACTGCCTTTCCCTGGGTGTGCAGTCCTGTGCAGCAGGTGCCAGTGTTTGCTCCATGTCTCCTCTGGTGTAATACACTTTGACTGGGGCTGGCTCAACCTCCTCATTTGCTGTTCTCATTTATGATGCACCTAACAATGGCACGTCTTTAATCAGGTACAAGTGTTGCAGGCTGTTTGCTAAGCATTTGTGTATTTATATTATTTGGCAGCAGTTATTGTGTGTTTAAATGTGTTTTTTTTGTTATGCACTAAGTTTCATCTTTCTTTAATATAAACTGAAAGCTACAAGGCAAAGTGTGGGAAAAAATAAGGAGTGATTCTCACACTAATGGCAATAGCTTCCAGTGAATCTCTGCTGTAATGATGGTGTTTGAGCTTGCAGGTGCAAGATAAGGAGAGTAACACCATGAGAACTACATCATCAGAGAGCAAAGAAAAGGACACGCATAGCTGCAATAAGTGGCTGAAAGAATACAGAGCTGCAAGTGAAAGGCAGGCTACCACATTCCGAATGGATGGCATTACACATATCAAGGCACAGCACAACAATGTGATGCTTCCTAAGAAGAGAAGTTACGAAACATGTTTGCAAATAAGTCCACCTGCTTAAGTCCCCCAAGAGCAAAGGATGCTGACAAATTGTTTCACATGTGTCTTTTCTGAAGGTGTCTTAGAAGCAGACAGGGAGCAGGGCAGTAGGGCTAAATTATTTCTTCTAGCACTGATTGTTTGCCTCTGCTGCCTTTCCTGAGGGACTGGATGTCTTTTCCCTCTATATCTGGATGTGTGACTGAGATAAGATAAAGAGTGGATCCTTCAGGCAAGATGACATTTGGAGGCTGACGTTTGCCACCAGCCACCTCCCCATTTGTCCTCAGAAAAGAGGGTGGCTTCCCAGTGGTCTGGTTTAATTACTGTGGAGAATGCATATGTCACGTGAGTCACAGTGTGCGCACATCTGCTTTAAGCTATTGATCTCTTTTACCTCAGGTCAAGCTGCAAACTTGCACTCTGAAGCGGAGAGCATCAGGCGTCAATGCGTTGAGTTTTTGCATTATGTGAAAGTTTTCATCTTCAGGTGAGATATACACACAATTTACTAACTTATATACTGAGCTTTGTGTAGCTGCTTCTCCATCTTCTGATTATGTGTCTGTGTATGTGTGTTCAGGTATCTGGAACCCCCTAAATTGGAAAATGATGGAATGCTCCATCCATATGAAGAACTAGAAGCGCAGTTACCATCAATGTTGGTGGAAGAGCTCTGTGCTTTGACCATGCACGTTGGCCGCCTTTGTGAACTCCCAAGTAGTGTCCTGGCAGCATTTACTATTCAACATCAGGCAAAGGTGGATGTCCTTTATAATTTCTTTTTTTGTGTGTGTAACAGTACATATTCAACTTGATAAATTTTGGCTGAATAAGAATTAATCTTTCTTCAGGCTGAAATTGAAGTTATTTATATTTTGGTGGGGTTTTTTTTCTTTATTAACCGTTATCCCATACTTGACAAACACAACTAATAAGCTTTGGATTTTCTGTTGTTGTTTTTATTTATCTACTTATTTTTAAGTTTTATAGCTTTTAGAATTCTGCCTGCACTATAAAATTGATAATGCCAATTACAGGTAGAGAAATAGGCTTGAATTAACATAGTGCATTTAAAAAATCCCACAGTGTTTGTCCTTAGTAATGGGTAGAATTCTGAGCTTCTTGATAGGAGGGGCACTTTTTAAAAAATACATTCTGAAATCTGACTCAAATAGGAAAGGACCATGCATATAAAGAAGAAAAGTCCAGACATGAAAGTTGGTACTGCAACCTTAAACACTACTGTAGTATACATCATTGAGATTTGTGCATACATATAACAATTAATGCTTTCAAATCTTTTGAGACTGAAATTACTTTTTTCTTTCTAAATGTATAAGCTAGGTTCTGGAGTGGAATGATCCACTGAGAAGCAGCATTTTGAATCTTTCTGTTCCTTTAGCTTGTCAGTAGGTCCACTGTTGAGCTGATGAAAGAAACAGTCGTTTCAAGTAAAGTTCAATGAAACTTGAAATTTCGGAAATCTTTAACAGCACACTGTACTTTAGCAGTTTGTGTGCTACCTAATGCTCCTCTGGAAAGGAAAATAAAACTAAAGGTGTTGTAATCCCTCACGGGGGAGTGATTTAAGATTCTGCATACTGCAGAAAAATGTTTAGGTTTCTCAAAGAAAAGAGTGACTTGAAAAAGTTCGATGACAGGTTCACTTATTATTTACTGCATGGAGGAAATATGCCAAGCCGAATGCTGCTTACCTTCTCTTCAGGAGCCTGATGCCCATTTGTGGAGCAAGCTTTCAGGTGCCTTCTCTCCCTGATAACCGTTCATTCTGCAGTCTATATTTTAGAACTCTGGAGCCAAACTTTCAGGCAAATCCTGTACCTGTTCACAGAGCAGACTTTCAGGGAACAAAATTCTCAGAAAAAAAAAAAAAATTATGTAGAATAGCAGGAGGGCTGGCTCAAGCTGGATACCTGCACAGAGGGCCAACCTGAGTATAGAAAACCGTAGACTTTTATATCTTTACAAACTATTCATACAGTGATTCGGTCCAGTAGCAGCATATCACTTTGGGGTCTTCTTGCTTCTCATTGGATCTTTTTCACTAATCTCATATGTGCTTTTGTTTTGTTCAGCTGTAGACACTGTTTATGGTCCACAGCCTTGCAGGGGCTGTTTTGTCTGAATAAATCTTTTTCTTCTTAACAAAGTGCAAAACAGGCCCCATTTCACAGATGTCTGTGATGTCTTCATTTTAGCCTTGTAATCGCTATTTTTTTTCCCCAGTCATTTCTATTCTTCCCAGCAAACTGCAAACTAGACCTTATCTTGTGAGTGTTCAGTGTAGCTTGTAGTTGCTTTTCGTAAATGTGAGCAGAACTTTACAGCTTAAGACTTCGGGAAATTCAGCTTACTAAGTAAAATGAAGCAGAGAGTATATTACAAATCATACAACCTTATACTTCTAAATTATTTATTATATTTATTGTGCATTTACTTAAGCTAAATGATTAATATTAAACTTAAATTCGACTCATCCACTGACCTGTGAGTAATAAAACCATTGCCATACAGCCCACTTATTTAGCAGAGAGGGCTCAAAGTGGGCTCACTCAGGCTGTCATATTTATAGAATAAAGTGGTTGACTCGTAGTCAAATTACATACTGTGGGAAAGGTCTGAATGAGGCTCCTTGCACCCACAACTTATTGGTGTTCAGTTGCCATTCTGCTTCCTTGTGGGTTTCCCAAAAGGAGTTCTTGGCCTGGCTATGCCTCAGGCCTTTACCTCTGGAGCCTGGACCAAACTGCTACTGGTTTGACTTGGGAGTGGGGGTTGAGTGCATCTGTCGCAATCTGTCAAGCTTTAATCAAGGCATTGTGTTTAAATTGTAATTTAGATCAGATTGAAGACTTCACGAACATCCTCTACAGACCAAATTAATTGTCGCAAAGGTTTTCTGTTTGTTTTCACTTTTTTTTTTTCTGTAACTGAATGGTGTGTTTTTATGTTACAGTGTATTTGATCATAGATATCCATAATGTTCACTGCAGGCAAGATGTATGCCCATCTTCATGTGTCTTAATATGGTATCCAGAATTTGTTAAAGAAATGTTGTATAAATGTGTGTATTTCTAACCACAGGTCTTTCCCCCATCATGGCATTTACTACACCTCCACTTGGATATTCATTGGCTAGTATTGGAAATTCTTCATGTTGTAGGTGAAAAAATGATGAGTAAGTATCTAGGTTTTTCTTCTGAACTTATTATTGTACATAGGAATTTCCTAGATTTCTCACCTTAATTTGTCCAGAATCATTCACTTCTTTTGGTAGAATTTAAGCGTTGCAATACTTAATTGAGTAAATTCAGATAAGGTGAAGGCAGGTTCTTTGTGAATCTTCATGTAGCTCAAATTAAATGAAAAAGTATTAGGAATTTGTTCTATCAAAACTTCACTAAGATTACAAAGTTTGTTCTCAACTTATGAAATATTCAGTATGTTGCAAGCATAATAATACACTTTGTGGCATCACAAATAAAAATGCATTTGCAGAGATCCAGAATGCACAAAAGTGAACATCAGTTTGATGAAAACAATGCAGGAAAATCATCCAAGGATGGACCAGAACAGAGAATTCTTATTGTTAACTGTATGTGACACTAAGAAAATAGTGGGAAAAAGAAGCCTCAGTCAAAGGAGTTTGTAAGAATAGGGCAAGGCAATACCTGCTTTTTGTTTTAAACGCTTTAAAAGGGCAGAAGGTAGATTGTAAAGAGTAAGTTCTTCATAAAAGCTAGATAAAAAGGTCATAGAATGCAATTGAAGAACCCAACTTCAAAGGAGTCCAATTTGCTGAAGAATTATTAAAATACAGAAGAGAACTTTGTTTGCTATCTGAGAATCATTTGTTGTTAATGTCTATGCTAGCAAAATAAATCACAAAAATGTATCTTCTATAATCATTGTGTTGCTACAACCAAACCTTCCCCTTGCTATGATGAGTTATCAATATAAGTTCCATACAGGAATTAAGACTGTCAGACTAACACTGAGGTCTAAAAAGAATGCACTGTACGTTTAGGCTAGGTAACTGGTACTGAAGCTGGGCTCTTGGGTTAGACTTTGTGTGCTCCAAGTGCTGTCACAGCGCAGCCTTGCTTGGATTAATGCATCTTCACTGTTTCCGCGTGTCTGTGTTACTGGACAATGTGTGGGTTGGCTGTTTGTTCTAGAATTCTAAGTTTCTTTTGTGATCAGTTGTGGGATAACCTGTTTTTCTTTTTTGGGGGCCTTTTGGAGAAAGGATGGCAAAGCTGTTGGAGGTAATTTATTGTCCAGAATTCTATATTTATTTCTAGATAAAGTTCTGAGTAATAATGCCATAATCCATTTTCATAAGAGAAAGCTTACGCTTTTTAACAACAGAATTTACTAGTCAAGACAGTAGTATGTCTGCATATAGTGTCTTGTATTCTTACGTGTCTTGTAGAATTTCTTAGGTTCTCATCTCGTTCTGTACAGCATGCCGAGTGGAAACTTCACACTGCTGAGACCAATGGCAGGATAGTGGGTTCAGGGCTTCACCCTCCATTTCCAATAATAAAATACAGGCTTGTTCTACATATTGATGTTCCACTGGTGTCAAGGGAATTGTACTGTTGGAAAGCTTGTGGAATAAGATCTTACAGCCTCTTAACTTCACCATTTTATCTGTGTTAATGTCTGCAAATGCTCAAGCTGGAATATGATCATGCCAGCTTTTTACTTCAACACATCCAAAGGGAAGTGTTAGACCTCTCCAGAATTGTTTGTCATCAACTTACATATCTGCAAAACATGTCATGATTTCAGAACATGCACACTTGCATGTGATAAAGAGGAACTTGCAGATAAATAAATCTTTATTCCACTGCAAAAACCATACCAATAAAAGGCTGTAAAGTGCCAAACTATTTTACTGTCAACCAGAATAATACCAGACTTCAATGTATTAATAAAGGGACTACCTTCAACTTAAAACGGGTGAATTTTCCCAAATGAGTTTGTTTTGTTTTGTTTTTAGGACAAGTTGTATATGCTAACCATTTCATAAATCTAACCGGAGAGAATTTAACCAGTATCAGTTTGTTTGAAACACACTGTGGAAATCTCGTATCTGATTTAATAAGCTTATCCATCAACAAGTATATAAAGGTAACTTTTTTCTTTATGTAGGTCATAGGCGGTTAGATGCTTGTATTGGGTACCACATGAATTAGATCTTGCACTAATGCATAGAAGACTTCTTGCTGCTAAGTTTCAAATGTTATGTATGGCTTTGTAACTCCATGTTTTAAAGAGTGTTATTTGTTAGGAGCTCAAATTGTGTTATATTTATTCATGACCATCTGGCAGTTGAATGAGAGAGTAATATTGAAATGCACCGTGTACAGAGCAGAAGTGAGTGCCACATTTCCTAAGTTCAGTGTTCCAGGTTTAATGCCAAGCATGGCACAGTCTAAAAGGTTTAGAGCTATAGATACAAAAAAAAAAGAATCGTTTCAAACTCTCTCAACAGGAACAAAAAGAGAAGAACTGTAATCCTGGCAGTAAGCTTACTGGACAGTAACAGAACGTCATATTACAGTTTATTATTGCACTGCTCCTATTTCTCCAAACTCCTCTTTCTGTTACAGTGCTTTTACATTTGTCAGGGGAAAACTTGTCCTTCTCTTTTTCTTTCCTTCCATAGCTGCAGTGACTTTCTTACTTGTTTTGAGCACTCCAAAGCTAGAAAGTCATAATAGCTCCATATAGCAGCTAGTAAAAGAGCTGCGTAATCTTCTGTGTCATTGTCAAAACTGCTTTAGATGGGCATTTGTGATCCATGTGTGCAGGACTGAACTCTGAGAATAAGTGGCAGTGACCGCTGTATAATTTATGTTTTCCTAGCACAAAGACATGAAAAATGGAATCCCCCTTATTTTATATTACTGGTTTGGGGGTGGGAGACAGGAAACGTCTGTAGTAGCGTTTGATAACTGTTCTTTTAAACTCTCTTTCTATAGAGAATCCTGTTACCTTTTAAAATCACTTTTGATCTATTATCAGATAATACTGTAATCTCCTCCCCCATCAAAAGGCAAGAGATGAGAGTTATGTTTTTAAAGGATTCAAATAGTATCCAACCATTGTGCTTGATGGTAGGCTTTGAAACATCAGATGTTAAAATGACAGATTCATCCTACTTCCACAGAGCCACATTACGAAGAGAGAAGATTGTTTTGCTACCGCTTTTTCTGCAGCTCTCCCTGGGCTTGGGCTGCACAGGTTGAACTAGTTCTATTTGAGATTAATTTCTGAAGCGGAGCTTGGCCTTGAGCTGGATCTTCAGTTGGCACCTCCTCTAGTATGCATTCATTGCTATAATCCAGTAATAGAAATAACAGCCCTCAAAATTGTTGAAAACATAACTCATACCTGTAATAGATGACACTGTCAGCTTATCCCTAAAACATGTCTGTTGCTTTTGGCTGAGAAATTTAACAAGGGCGGTTCTTAACATGTGTGGGTATCCTTGGAAGAAGGGACATAAACTGTAATCCTCCACACTCTCGTTTTCAGATCTATTTCTTGAGCAGCCCTGGTATCAAGACACTTGACTTGGATCATGTACTGAGCCCATTGTGCTCTGAGATACGTTTGGCAGAGAATATATATCCTTGGATATCTTCTTTCTGTTTTCAGCAGCACATCTCTGGCACCAGAGCTCTGTTGCCCCCAAAATACCACAGTTTGAGGTTATAACCCTTCTTACCAAGAGACTGAGTTCAGGATATTGCAAGAAGAAATCCAGACTATCTCTGAAGAAAACTATGTCTCAGTTATCCTTAGTCTAGCCAATATCTGTATGGTGTCTTGCTCTGATACTACTGGCCAAACTCTATCCTGGATAGATACTGCGCACCTGAAGAAGAGATCCTGCTATCTTGTAGGAGAGCACAGTAGTAGATGCAAGTAGTAGATGAAGAAACTTTGTTGCTGCAACAACTGATACTCCATGTAAAAGGCCTGAAACTCTCACTTGTAAGATAGTTTGTGTACCTGATACTTCTGTAAAATCCTACAGTGTTAAAATGCACCTGTAATACGTAGACTGCCCCTTTCCGACGGATCGGTTTTGCTCTTTGAGTCATAACCAGAGTATTTTTGAGGCGATTCAATTTTGGGAAGTCAGTAGTTAAATAATGATTTTTTTCAATAGACTTTAGTAGTCACGCTGATGTTTATTCTCAATATAATATTTACTAAGATTAATTCAGGTTGTTGAGAGATTCACATAATGGATCTTTAACTAAGAATGTGAGGAAGCATAGGCATATGTAAAACTCTAAACAGCCTATGTGGAATGTGAATAACAGAATTATTTTAAATAGTTCAGTCTTGATCTGATGATGTTCTTAAATTGATTGTCAGGGTCTAACCTGGCAATTTCATAGGGTAAGCAGGGTTGTTTACAGGAAGAGGAAAACAAATAGTGTGTCACACTTATAAATACATATAAATTAATATTTATAATTAGGTGTTCAATATTTAAACCTGATTTGGACCTGCATGAAACAGCAGTTTAAAATGTATGATTCTAAAGGTGAATGATAAATAAAAAGTCTGTATCCACATAGAATATTATACAGATTTAAAACTATTTGTGGTATGCTGCTGCTTCTAATTGTGAGTGTGGTTTTTACTAATTCACTCCCACTTCTGTAATGTCTCTTTCCCACAGCTACTGCTGTCTCTGGCGTTTTGTATTTTAAGTTTTGATTTACTCTGTTGTGTTTCCAAATTCAGAAATTATTTTAAGTGCCCATATGATTCGAGAATAGTTATGCGTGAATGGATCAGGAAGAGCATGAGGACATAATTCAAGATTCGTCTTGTCACATCTGGGTGTCTAGGAGTTATTTGGCTAAACTAGTCATCAAATATTCTTTTTATTCTCAATAAATGATAGCAACAGTTCTTTGTTCTGCAGTGAATTAGATTAATTAGTTTCTCTAGGTGCACATTCCACTCTATTTGTTTTGGAGGGGTGTAGGCTGATTATACAAACTTGGACTACTCATTGCTTAGGGATAAATGGAGTATGAGCTGCTTTTTCTTGCCTCTTTCTACATTTCTGCCATTGTGTCCTTGCTGAAAACAAAATATGCTGAATTATGCTATTTAAGGACAGCTTTTTTCACTGGTTTTACCACTTCTGAGTACAGTTCAGTGGATTCATAGGTCCTAAGATGGAGTAAGTATTGTATATACTATGATTATTTCAAATACAGTGATGGTAGGTCTTTAAAACATTAAAGTGTACAGAGAGATTTTTTTTCTTTAATGTATTTAGCACTTCCTTTTGCTGTTTTGCTTATTTTGTTTCACAATTCAGGGAATGTAAAACTGAAAGATGAATCACAAGAAGACTACTTTACATTTGAAATACATCAGTTTGAGTGAATTTTGTTAAATGTGGAATAGTAATCAAATAACGTACATGACTTGAAATATACTGTTTTCTGCATATTAAAAGAATGCCTTGCAGTAAATTTACCGAAAAGCAGATTTTGAGAAATGTTATGGGAACATTAACATCCTCATGCCAACAAAAACATCTTTTGCTAGCATTAGGGCTTGTCATCAAGGATTTTTTGTTTAAAAATAACAACAATAATAGCTTTTAAATCATTGGAAATCTTTTCCTTATCTTCCTGAGAACATCAAGAAAACCTAATCAATCATTTTCTCTTTGCTCTACTGTCAGACAATGAATCAGTATTGCAATTCCTTTTCATTTAGGCCTCAGAAACACATTTTCATTTGATTAAATAATGTTGGAAAGTGGTTCAGAAGAAACTAAAGAACAGCACAACCTATAGCTTATGTACAATTAAGAAACAGTCTGTTGTACGAGACATATTTTTGATGTTAATGGAATAATGCACTTTCCAATATGTAATTATAGCTATATTATTTAACTGAAAAAACCCCAAACAACCCAAACTCAGAGGAAATATTGATATGTACAGTGCAATTGCAAAATAACATTTCTCTGAATAATTGTATTGCATGTTCTTTTTCAGGTGAGACCTTCTGAGGCTCTTATTAGTCACCTTTATCCCTGTACCTGCATTAAAGAACTATGGATTCTGCTTATACAGCTGCTGGACCACAGAAGTAAAGGATCTCACACAGAGGTAATGGAAGAATACTGTTACATATTGTCACGGTCCATTCGGTGATGGACTCGTGATGGTTCGTTTACCTTGATCTCGAGGTGCAAAATTAAGGCAACCAAACTGCCAAGAGTTTATAATTCAGTCAAACACTGTTACTTCATTAATTTGCCCATAAAGCGGCAAGCGGAAAAGAGAGAGTGGAGGAAAAAAGGAAAGGTAAAAGAAAAAGGGGGAAAGAGGGTTGGTTACCACCGAACGAGTCCCAAAGGCGTCTCTCTGGTCTCCGGTCCTGTGTGAAGAGTCCTGCCGGTCCTCTGTCGTGGTCCAGGATCCTTCGGTGGGGAGATCTCCATGATGTCCAGTTAGGGGTCGTCTTTTATGCTTCTTCACCCCCACCTCACTCCCATGGATTGAGGCCGGTCTCCGCCTATGTTGCGCAATCCAGGCTTAACTGCGCAGGCCCAAAGAGTCCTCGCTTCGCTTGCCAGAACCCGTCTGCACCTGCGCTGTCACTTTCAGGGGTCTCTTACTGGTCCGTTGGGTGACCTCAAGACCCTTGGCGAGCCTCTGCGCATGCTCTTCTTTGTAGGCTTTTGTTGTAGGGAGGAGGTTGGGTGGTGCAATCTGGCTCAGGCAACAGGTGAAAATCCATCTTCTGGACAGCAGTGTTGTCCCCAGGTTGGAGAGGCCTTCGTAGCACAATTACTTTTAGTGTGTGGGGGGCGATTTTGGCTGAGGCAGTAGTGAAATCCACCTGTAGCTTTTGTTTCTCGCAGCCCCTAGATCAGAAAGTCCTGTGCAACACAATTCCTTTCTTCGGGCCTGTCTCCAAGTCATTGTCCATTTCTTTCTACGAGAGCTTCTTGTTCTTTAAGTCCCTGATAACGGTGTTCAGGCAAATACTGGTCTTTGGACTGACTCATACACATATGCACGCATGTTACATATGCAATACAGCCATCAAATGTTCGCACATTGCCATAGATGCACTAATTCACGTATCTGATGATATAACTGAATTTCATATTTGCTTTAGGAGGACTGCATACTAACTCTGATGCTTTAGGCCCTTGTCCTGAATGGGCATCAAGCCCATACTTGCAGTATACTGTTTGGTTATGACCTAGAGCACTGATAAGGAGTGCTCCTTGTGCTGAGGAAAGCAAAGCAAGGAAACAGAAGAAAACATCTTTACCCATTTAAAAAAAAAAATTATTATTATTTGCCATTTATGTGTTGCATCATGCGATGGTTCATCTCCAGGCATTAGAAACATGGGCACAGTCAGACCAGTGATCCATCTAGCCCATGTGTCTTTGATACCCATACCTTAACTACCTATACAAGAACAACCTGTTTTTTGTTTTTGAGTCTTGTAGTTGCTGACTTCTTTTGATGCTCCCTTATACTTTTATTGGAAGAGCAAATCACTACCTATGATCCTTCCTTATACCAATATGATTTTATATGCCTCTTGAGGTTTCTTTTTCTGATATCTTCTGTCTTTTCTAGAATCATAGAATCAGTTTGGTTGGAAGAGATCCTTAAGATCATTAAGTCCAACCATAACCTAACTCTGGCACTAAACCATGTCCCTAAGAGCCTCATCTATATGTCTTTTAAACACCACCAGGGATGCTGATTCAACTACTTCCCTGGGCAGCCTGTTCCAGTGCTTCACAACTCTGTGAAGAATTTTTTTCTAACATCCAATCTGAACCTCCCCTGGCACAACTTGAGGCCGTTTTGTCTTGTCCTATCACTTGCTACTTGGGAGAAAAGACCAACACCCTCCATGCTGCAACCTCCTTTCAGATAGTTGTGGACATTCTTACCTATAAATACTCAACCCTATCATTACCCTCATCAAGCTCCAGACAATCAAAACACTCCCTCACATACAGGGCTACCCCACCTCCTCTCCTTTCTTGCCTATCCTTTCTGAAGAGTTTATAGCCATTCAATGCCAGCACTCCAGCTGTGGGAGTCATCCCACCGTCTTTCTGTGATGGCAACTACATTGTCGTTTTTCTGCTGCATAATGGCTTCCAACTATTCCAGCTTCTTCAGCTAGGCTGAGAGTCACTGTATTCAGTCATTCTTTTTGCAGGTGCCATTCTCTACCTGTGGACATCTTTGTCACCCTTCTCTGAACCTTTTTTCCATTCTACAACATCCTGTTTCGAATGGCAGAGTACCAGGATTGCATGCAGTATTCAAAGTATGGGTTCGGTGGCCGTATCACTTTATACATTGCATAATGATGTTTTCTATTTTGTTCTTCTCCTTTGCTGGTATTTTCAAGTGGTTTGATTTTTCTTTCTTGACTGCTGATTAGAATTGAGCTGATGTTTCTCTGAATGAATATTAAGGAGTGTCAAAATCCTTTGAAAGTTTTCTGAAATAATCTTTATAAAAACCAAAGCTGCCATCTGTGCAATGAGTACTGTTCACTTAGTATGGACTGAAGTACTTAACAGTAGAGTGTTGTACTAATAGCTCTTTACTCATTTGTGACAACAGATGTAAAGGTGGACCACACAGTGAAACTGTTAATGTTAAGTGTGTGCACTAGCAATGTGAAGCATAAGTTTGGATCAGGACTCAGCTCAGGTGGGTGAAATACGAGTGCAAAGAAGTCCCAGAGAGCTGCTGGGAAGATAGGCAAAGGCTGTAAGAAGAAGTAATATTGTGGTTTGGACAGGGATCTGATGCAAAGAGAATTAATCAGTTTGTCGGTGCTGGAACAGGCTTGGAACAAAACAGGGAGTTTGAACCTCAGTTTGCTGTCTTTCAGAGTGATACTCTCCCATTTACTGCTGTCTTCCTCTTGGTTAGGTTAGTCTGGCACGGAAAGTTTTTCAAAGCAGTGTTATAAGAAGTCTTTTTTTAAAGAACTCTGATCTCTCTCATTTGAGTACTGGTGTGCTATCCCTTCTACACATTATCATTCCATTAGCTTGTAGTTTTGCTGGTGAAGTATCATACCATGTTCTTCCTTGTGACCAAAGCTTGTCCATTCATATTGCTTTCTGCTGGCATTTGAGAGAGTGAAAGAGGACAGGTTTTCTCTGGTAATACTGAATGCAGGTTTTTTTTTAGTTTTCATTAAATGACTGTCATCTTGCTTCCTTTCTGCAAGAGCAAATTAATCAATAGGACAGTATTGTAGAGAAAATTGTTAACATAGGTTTTGTTATTCAACACAGTTCAAATCTACTTCTGCATTTTCTACAGTGTTTCTGGAGCTTGGTGAACAAAACTCTGAAGAATATCTTGGAAAGACCAAGTAGTTCTGAAGGGACGTCTGGTTTTGAAACAGTTCAGTGTAAAGACCCATTGAGTTTTAGCTGGTGGATTATTACTCATCTGGCATCACTCTACCAGTTTGACCGTAATGGAAATCTAAATGAAAAGGTGGGTATGCTTTTTTCCTAAATGCATAAAAGTTGTTATAATTTATTTAGGTCTTTAACTTTGCTTGGTTATTGTTGTTGACAGAAAAGAATTCATATTGTAATACACAAACTTTCACGCTCATTAAAAAAATGTCCTTTAAGGTTGATCGTGTTGAAGTGTGCTTTGTATAGGTCAATAAATGTTCCAAGAGTCCCTGACATATTCATGTTATACACCAGATATTCAGTAGATTTACTGTATTAAGGAAACATGAAATATCCCATCTAGTTAGCAGCACATATACTTAATGATGTAGCGTATGTTTTAAGACTGTCTGCCTGTAGCACAAATGCTTCACTGGTTTTGTTGTTTTAGGAACTTAACACATTAGATTATATGGTATGAAGTATAAACCTCAAATATTGACTGTGTAACTGTTATTCCTTTTTTTCAAAAGGTAGCTCTGCTCTGGATAAATTCCAGTCTATCTAATTGCATTCCCTTTGCACCACAGCAATGGCATGATGAGCTGCATATATGTTTGCTTATACAGCTTAGTTTTCTGTGTTGGTGTGTTACCAGTAGACACTGTCTAATAACAGTTGAATTAAAGAGTCGGTTTAGGAAGTTGTGGCAGCAAGCTGCAAGACATTTGCTTTTAGAAGATTTTCCCACTGGCTAGAGCAGCCAAGTCCCCAATTAATCAGGTTCTTGTCTGTGAATCTCATTATGAGGGCCTGGACATGACCATGCCTTCTGTAAGGGGCCCAGACCTGCATGTGCCATTCCTACACCTATAAGATGTATGTAGGGCCATACTTGGTACTGATGCATCAAATTCCTTCATGGAGCTCAAGGCAGTTTTCTGTGGTTCTGGGGACATGTAAATCCTGGCTTCTTTCAGTCTCTTCCTCTGAGATTCATCCTGCCTAATTTTAAGTTTCTAATCATTAACTGGGAAGGAAATAGGCACTTGCCTGAATGCAGGATCCATTTTTTGAGAGGTATGAAAGCTGCCAATTTTTCTTAATTGACTATAGAGGGAGCTGACTAGAAGCCAAAGAGAGAGCTGAAGATCCAGAAATATTTTGGGTTTTTTATGTTTTGTTTTGGTTTTGGTTTGATGTTTTTGTTTGTGTTTTTTGTTTGTTTTGGTTTTTGTCTGATACTGGTTTTTGGCATTAGGGAGAATCAGGTCATGCCATTGGCTTGCTTATATTCCCTAGTCTGCCAAGCAGGAGCTATATATGGCTTCTTACACAAATTGGGCTAAATTGCCCTTTATTGTGAAGTATCTTCTATTATTTGTAGTTTCATAGTGTGTATTAAAACTGGAAAGGTCACACATACCCTTTTTCTGTTGATCTATACCATAATTTCCTGTCCTGATTTAGGACGAAAGGTTAAAACCTTGAAACATGTTTGTGAACTGCAGATCTGTATAGAGGGAAGGGTCATCACATCAGCTGATCCATCAGTTTGATAACTTAAAATCCTCCTACCCCCCATCTTTTGATCTTTAAAAGCATTAGTATATAAACAGAGAAGGAATGAAAAATGTTGAACTTCTGTGAATGCTTTTGATCCTAGGTAGACTTTCTAAAAAAAGTAAGAATTACTGTCATTGATTTTTATCTTGCAAATTCCCTGATCTGTCACCAAAAAAAAAGAGATAGGGAAGGCGTGGCAACTCAGTGCTTGAATACTTAGTTGAAAAACTTATGACCGTTTCTGGTGACTGAAGGACTTGATGAATGTGGGATGCTTATGCTTCTGCTGCTTTGCAGGTTGACAGATCCTTTAGGATCCCACAGCGTGGTGCTCATTAAGCGTGTGGTTCAGTCTTTTCTAATTATGCCATGGCAAAACGAAGCAACTTCTTCCACATTCATACAGTGTGAAATTGCAGATTGCATCTGATGGTTACACTGAAGTTTGTCTCAGGCTTCTTTTGCTTTTGCCATAATGTATTTCAGGGGGATACTGGAAAGATAGAATTACTGTACTCTCTGCTTACTAGAGGAACGTAGCTGGAGAGAAAAGGTTATTCCCAGGTCGAATACAGAAACCAATGTGAATCAGACATTTATCCTGGGTTTCTTATATTTTATACCCTAATCAAAATGCAGTGATACTATTTACTTTTATCATTGGATTTTTTTTCCTGTCTCTCATGCTGATACATACTATGTGTTTAGCTTCGTGAGAGATTATTTTTTGCCTCAGGTACTATATTATTTAAACAAGCCAAACAGACATAGAATGGGAAAAAGGATTCCTGTTGTTCTTATTTTGGAATAGGAATCTGAGACTCAGTGACAGGAAGTGACTTGCCTAAGATTAAATACTATTTTTTCCTTAGAGCCCACATGGGAGAGGAGAATCTCTGAGTCTTGATTTGTAAATTGTGAGACCATTCATGCACATGCCTTTTGATGTTTCCAGTAGTCTTTATGTTCACACTGTTAACTGTGCTTTGTACTTCCCTGAGTGTGGCTGTTTGTCCAGGGGTCCCTGTTCCCTTCAGTGCCATGGGTACTTAGAAAAAAATCTATCAGATACAACAATGCCTTTTCACACACCACAAGTATATAATCTATCATAGATAGATGGTAACCATTTCTTTAGACTCCCCACACACAAATTAGAGCCTCAAACATTCTTTAAACAGTGTAAGATAAAATAGTCCACTGTATAAATTTGTGAAGTCAGTGGAATTACATCAGGGCTCAATGTAGTCCTGTTTTGTTGGTTAAACATCTGATGCAATAGCTTCATGACACATGCCTTCTTTTAATTAACTGTGATCAGAGGTGGGAGGGTGATGTGTCATAATGATGGTTATTCATGTGCTCTGTAGCAAAAAAATTGCCTCCAAGCCTATGTCATCTGTGGAAGATTTTCAATTTTTTAATGTGGTCTGTATGGCCTTGAGGTTATTATAAAAGCTTTTAAAATTCTAAATAGGTTTCAGACTTCTTTTTATTTTTCCCCTTTAGCTCATATAGCATAATCTCACATATGCAATGATTCATATATATTGAATATATATTTCACACACATGAAACCATTTTTTTTAAACTAGAAAATTTTGGCCACGTTTCCTAGAGACTTATGAGGAATGTGCAGTACCTGTCTCTTTTCATAACACCACATTCAAGTCCTACTTCACTCTTCTGAAAAGTAGGATTTGTACGTTTGAAAACCAAATGGAACCTGATGAGAAAATGTTCTACTTCTGACCATTGCCGGGGTCAATTTCAATAGACTGTGGGCTAGGGAAATATAGGCAGAATTACTTGGGGCGAAGAATTCTTGCCTTTGAATACAATAATTTGAAATGACTATGTGACGAGACATGCAGAGATGGACTTCCAGCTGAGAAGCCTAGTGTGGCTTTTTAAGGTAAACAGCTGTCAGTCTTTGCAGAACCCCAGAGGGTCTCAGCTCAAGTCTTTGGTTTCAGCAGCACTTTTAGGCACTGTAAGGTCTCCAGGTTCTGCTGATTTTTTTTGGACTCTTCAGGGGTGGAGGGGAGGGTGTTGTAAGCCAGCAGGTTTGGAGTAAGAGATGTAGATTCTACATATTCTCTGACAAGGATGGATTGTAAACAGTTGCCATGCCATATTGCCAGTATAGCAGAGAATACTGTTAGGATGTAAATTTAGTGGGATTTGAATGAAACAAGTCTGTCAAAAGACAGAGACAATTGGGGCTAAAAGAAGAGTGCAGCAGGTGGTTGGTGTCATTCTTTCCTGAGTTTGGGCTGAACCTGGGTGCGCTCGTGTGATCAATTCCGGTTGATGTCAGGAGTTTGCCGTAGATTACTCGAGGATCTTCTAAGGTCATCTGCATACTGTAGCTGAGCTGGAACTCTGGCAATAAACACCTTTTGTATAAATCATGTGTCCTTGGACTATGGGAGTGCTGAAAGCACGTTCTGAGCAGGCTGATCCAGACATTCAGAGGTCTCATAACCATTTAGCATGACTCAATAACTATTTATCTCTTATAAATCTGGCTTTTGAGCAGTTGATTAGCTTTACTCGGGGTCTGCAGTAGGTCCATGCCAGTCTGTAGATATTCACATAACATCAAGCTCTAAAATACTGGAATCACAATAAAAATATGACTTAAATAATAGCCAGAACTGTCTTGTAATGCTGACTATGCACAGTGTGGGTTTTTATTCATTATGGAAGTGCTGCCTTTACTCCTTGGTTCCTTGTTGATCCCATGGCCTCTCCTTCTGACAGGATGGTACAAACTCTAGTTTCACGATACAAAGGCTTTGGCACCAGTAACATCTTAAGAAGTCCTGTTTACCACCTTGGGTGTGATATGCCCTCTGCTGTTCTGGTACAATTATTTGTGGCCCTATTCTATGACCTAGGTCGGGGCCTTCTGCCTTTGTCATTCTTTCTTTCTCTGCTGAAGCTCTGGGGTGTTTCACTGATCTGGTTCACACTGTGTCCCACAAACAAATACCAGAACAGCGGAGCCGTGGCTGCAGCTGTGAGGGCAGGAAGAGCACCTGGCAGGATGGGGAAGAAGCAGTGGGAGCTTCTTCATTGATACTCACGTTCCTGAATAATGAAATCACAGCTTTAGTGTAACTTTCTCCATACTTGCCCTTTCATTCGTATTTGTTTCATAAACAGTGTAGAGATTGTGACTTGCTACCATTGGGGATCTTTCAGAAATATGTTTTTTCTTGTCATGCAAAATGTAAAGCCATCAAGTAGTTAAATTGTGTTACATAAATATTAGTGTATCTTTTTAGAGTTCATATTTAAAATTCTCTTGATTACTTTCTGGAGTTCTGTGTGGAGTTGTCACCAAGTCACAGCATTTAGTAGTGTAATCTCTTGTGGAAGAGGATGGGGCACAATGGTGTTGCTGCTGAAAAGTAGTTATATTTCCATTACCAAAACATAAGATGCTCTTTATTGTAAGCTCTATGCAGGCACTTAAAGGACAAATATCTGCAGAATAATTTACAAGGCTTAACAGTTGTGATAGTGGAGGCAATGAATAAGGCAGGATGATGATGAAAGTACTATGTTCACACATCTAGTCACCTACACAAGCTATATACATAACTGTGTGTAAGAGATGGTTTTTGGACCTCCTAGAATTGTACGTATGTTGGCTTGGTTGCCTTTTATTTTTTTTTTTTCTGGGAAACAGTCTTAGTTGCAAAACCTACCATTTTCCTTCCACTTTTCCTAAATATATATATATATATATTTTTTTTTCTTCCTTTTCGATATACTTTGCCATGTAACCCTTTTACTTGACTAGTGTGGTCTAGTTGATTCAAATGGGTAGTCATCTATCTTCACAAGCTCAAGAATGTGAATTATGGACCATATTTGAGCTACCCTGTATTTTTTCTGTCTACATAGGCCACTACTATGTACTGGCCAACTCCTTATCAAAATGGGCAAAAAAATCCTTAATGTTCGGCTTGGGAAAAATAAGTTAGAAGTGTTTTTTTTTTTTTTTCATTGAAAAGGAAAAAAACATGAAAGGTGAGATTGTACCTTTTCCTTCTTCTTACCCCTTATGTTCCTTTTTAGAGAATGTTAAAGAAAGAAATTGTAAGACATGCTGCTTGTACTAATCAAAAATACCTGGATGTTTTGCCTCTTTACTAAAAGTGAAGGTTGAGATTGCAAGAGTCACTTAAACCAATTTAAATTGCATACTCTTTATTTGGTTTTGATGCCTGAATTTTAGGACCTATATCAATTACATTCATAAAAAAGCTGTTTTCATTGATGACTACAATATGCTGTCATGAAATGAAATATTTCTGGAAATCTCTTGCCTGCTTATTTTCCTGTTAATATTAAATAATTCCTGTGAGGAATACAGATGTTATTTCATGCTGATAATAATTATTTTTCAGAAACAGAAGGAGTCCAATTGGAAATTTGTGGAAGAACTCCTTAAAAAATCCACTGATGCTCAAGTAAGTGTGCAAAGGAAGAAATAACGAACAAGGAAAGTGTCAGGGATGCTTTCAGGAAAAGACAGGGCATGAAACAAAGTCCAACTAACAGGTGTATTTTTGGAATTCTAGTGTTTTTATCACAGGTAAATGAATATCCTTGACGTAGCTGAACTATGGCAGTATACAGTTCCTTCCTTGTTAGCAGTTACACTTGCTTTAAAGTGGTTGTGATTGATGCTAAATTGTCAGATAAAGGAAAAAGATAATTATCCTGGAAGGGTAGGTATATGGCTACTCTGACAAGATGTATTCAGAATAAGAACTGGATGCTTAGAAAATGTAAACCAGATACTGAATGTAAGGATATCAAGTTGAGGAGACATGATGAGGGAGATAGTCAGTTGCATTGAAAATTCAGCTATATCCTCATCACAGCGGGAAGGTGACTTGCCTTGCTGAGCAATTTGTCTTACAGGCTTGAATCAAACTCTTACTGATAAGGTTCTAGTTTCTGAGCACTCATTTCATACCTTATCATTTTTCTTTCTGCAGAACTGTTAATGCAATGCTTTATGGCCCAGAGGTCAGAACTGACCTCCTTTTAAAATGCTTTTAAATATGCTGTTCATCACATTTTTAAATATGTTATGTTGCAGCTCTGTAAATTTGTTCTGAAGTTGCGTGGTACAAATTGCAAATGCTGTATCAGCAACACCTATAAAAATAATTTCTTTAATTTGTGTATGCCTACAACAAGAATAAACTTGTTTATTTTTGTATTTGGTCTCAGAGGAAATAAAAAAAAATCTGCAAAGTTCCATTATTGAAAGCAGAAGAGGAATCGTGTCTTTTTTGTTATTATTATTATTACTGCCTTGATCATGCAGTAGCAACAGTTGTGGTGGAAGCTGGAGTACGGAACAACACTTGTTACAACTACAGTTTTTTACAAAAAGATATTTTGTAGTTGTTAGGAAAGTTGAAACAACAGGATATTAAAAGTTTGAAAAATCATGTTATACATGAACTCTAGCATTTGTTTATGTAGTCCTTAAGGTTAACTCTTTTTGAATGATTTCACAGTATATAACTGAATACACATACTGTGCGTATACATTACAACTATAGTGATGTCATCACTTATTGGATGCTTACCATTCTGTGAGAGAAACTGGAGAGGTTTAGATGAGACCAAAAAAAAAACCTGTGAGTACCTTGTTAGCCACCTTCCTGTGTTGCGTCTTCTTTAGGTCAGCAGCCTGAGAAACAGTAAGAGGATACTCGTAGTTATATTTTTCTTCAAAATATTCCTCTTTTCTTGTGAATGTTTATTATTTTGAATAAAGATTACTCTGAAGCTGAATATATGTAAATTATACAGCCTTCTGATGCTTCTGTTAAACAAGTATTGTAGACAGTTTAGAAAGACAGCTAGGTGGCCATGTTCAGATTTGAATGAGTCAATTGTGAAACAGTAATATGAGGCAAATATCTGTTTTAATTTCCAAGGGCACCCACTGCTGGGATTAAAACAAACCCTAATTTGCCAAGGATATGTTTGCAACTACTACCAACTGTTTAAGGAGCCATCTAGTTAATTTTCTTTTTTTTGTCTGTTATTTTTTCTTATATTATGGAGTCAGCAGCCTGTAGGAAATGCTTTTTGGAGAGCATTAGTCCCTATATGTGCATGCATGACTGCATGCAGGTACTTCTATTAAAAAATGCATCCTGCTTCCTACCCCTGATCATCAACCATCTTGGCAGTGTCCAGGAACATTTTCTTTTACCAGTAGACATATCCACCTCCTCTGTTGCTCTATCAGTTTCATGTGGCCACTCTTACCTTTTTTATCCTTTTGTGTCTCTGTACTGTCTGCTGGGTATTTTTTAGACCAGAAAATGTAGGAATGAGAAGCACAATGAGATATCAAAAAGTCAATAACGAAAAGAACATGAAGAAGCAGGAAAAGACAAAAGGAAGAATAGGGCTCTTTGAACAACAGGACAGTACCGATGATACTGCCCACCAACACTTGGCTTGAGTTTGTTAGTAAGTCCTACCTAAACCATCCTTTTCAGCATATACCCTCTGTTACTTGTACTAGAGGTGCACAGCTGTGCAAAATAAGTTAGACTAAATGATAGTGCCTAATCACTCATTTGCAAGAGAGGGAAGGATTTGATGGTTAGAAACGTCATTTTTAAGTATATGGGATCTTAAATACTACTTATGTTTAGTACGTAGTATTTCCATCAACCTCATGTGGAATTGTGCTTGTTGCTCCCTAACTTGAAAAGCCTGTAAACTCTATATGTTTGGATGGAGAATGGGAATATACAAAGAATGTGGGAGGAATAGAGATGAAATCAAAAATGCGTAGTTACGTGTGTTCAAAAGCATCTGAAAAAGGTGCAGATCAGATATTTGTAATGTAAATTATTAATCTCTTTCCTACCAGTAACTGTTAATTTGTCTTCATGTAAGCTTCAAATGCTGTGTTGTGAAAAGATGGTTTAATAGGCACTGCTGTAGACGTGGATTTTGAGAGCAGGGGAACGTCATGAAAGTTGAGAAAAGAATGGTTACCTTTGACAAATTAGCAGAAGTTGGAGTTAGCTTTAACATCTTTAGGACAGCTAAGTACTGGGATGCAAAAATGACTAACCAATGCTAAATCTGCAGCATTTTTTGGTAGTTTCAGTGAAACCACTGAGTTTAGTGATCCCCAGCAAAGAGAGGGCAGCACTCACAGCAGAACGCCTGAGCCACCTTCATCCAGCACATGCCTGATGCAGGAGGTGGTAAAGACTTCGGAGGAAGGTGCCCCATGTCCAGGTGGAGGTGGCAGAGGGGTGGGTGCTGCAGTGCCCTGTCTCCAGGTAGCAACTCCTCCTTTCTAAGGACATAGTCAGCCTCCTTCTGAGCAAGGAGAAGATGTGAAGGTGCTGTTCAGGTTAGGTGACCAATGGACACGGGAAGCAAAGATACTGTGAGCTGTAAATATTACTGGAGCAATAAAGGATACCCGGGCAAGTGCAGAATGCTGCTGCCTTGGATATATCCTTTCAGATTCAAATAGCTGAGAGACTGGTGAGTTTTGCAGCCAGAAGCTGTTCTCTTTTTCGTAGTTTTTAATGGATAGAGTTTAAGAAAATTGCTTTTGTGAAAGATCTCCCATCTATATCGCAAAAAAAGGACATTCATGGGGAAACTGGTTACATGAGGTATTCCCTGCTTGTCTTGTAATTTGGATTTCTGTTACTGGGCTAATGACAAAAGTAGAGCTGGTTTACAATTCTGTTTGTACTACAAAATGAAAATTGTTATACTAGGAATAGCTGTATTTGTATACTAGGCAACATCAAAATGACTAAATTTATGGATTGTCAGTGTAAGATGAATTTGTGTTTACAAAGTTTTATTTTAAGTGAGAATCAAAAGCTTTTTTGTTTGTAAGAACTAATAGCAGTCTGTCTCTTTAGACTTCTTTCATTTTAGAAAAGAAATGCTTTGTGTTTCATTTCTGCCTCAGTTTTGTTATACCTTTGTTATATTTTTTTTTAATCTACTCTAAAAGAGATACAGAAGCATTTGTTGGGTTTCTGGGAAACCAATTTTTTTACTTCAGTAGGAGGTCATAAGAGAAAAACGTTTAGATAGTAGTATCATTTTTATAGTATCTGGTGTTCCTCCCTTCTGCAATAAATTAAAAGCTGAGTACCTTAAGAGTTCTGATAGTATTTCCAGCCATGCAATAAACCATTTTAAGCAAAAGAGCAATGAGAGAATCCATTAATCCCAGGGATATTTGAAGTCTGAGAACTCTTTCATATTAAATTTGAGAGAAAGCCTGCAGTACTATCTTGTTTTTGGAAACTGTTCTGAACCTATTGTTGTTGAACAGATAAATAATGGTTAAAATTGAAGCTGCTCACAATACCATGTTTATTGTTGAATTACTTTAACTGAAGAAGTCATTGTTTGTTGCATTAGATCCTAAACATAATCCCATGCACAAATTACAGCTTTAAGACTAAACATTCTCTTTCTAAAGGGTACGTGTCTTGGTGTGCTTTTTGGTTTGGCTTTTTTCTTTTTTTTTTTTAACATCTTTTCTAACTGGCTAGATCTCTCTAGAGAAATAGATAAGTTCATCTGCAGTTTTTTGTTTTATATCAAGACTCTTGCTTTTATTCATTAAAAAACCCAGCAACTGTTGGAAACATCTGCAGTTCTGTCACTTTTTTGTATAAGATTGTTTTTGGGGAAGACTGCTGATTTAATTGTTAATGTCGTTTATAAAAGCAATAATTGAGGATCACCTTTCATTTATAGGCATTTTTATTATATTTGAACTATTACTCTGTACATCTTTTAATCAGTCTCTTGAAGAGTTTCTTTGCTGTTGTGTTTTTCTGTTTCTAGTGCTTTTCTGTTGTTATACATAATGTCTCGAATATATGATTTTCTATGACAACTGAAAGTGCCTTTTCAGTTTTCAAGTTGTTTTAGAAATATACCACTTGAGAAGCCATATGCCCTGCATTAATTGTTCATGAGAGGGCAGACATGGTTAGAAGTTATTGTAGATGATTGGTGTAATTGTTTACAGTGTTCTGAGAAAGTTTAGCAAATAATGTTTTCCACATGAATGTATAGCCAGGTAGAGATAAGTTAATGAGTTACAGCTTCTTTGTGTAGCATTGAAAATGGGGGAAAAAAGCAGCTCCGACAATAAACTTTTTGTTCCTTTTTCAAGAGTGGTGTGTTAGAGGAGCACTTACGAATGCATCTTCAGTGCTGTTTGACTTTGTGTAGTTTCTGGGACTTGAACCTATCTATTGTCAGCATACTCTGGGATTATTACAGCAAGAACCTGGTAAGTAGATGAATTTATAAAAATGTAGAATTGCCTGTGGATGGTCCTTGATTTTAAGCAATTAATTCTGATTCTCTTCTAACCAAGCTTGACTGCCGTACTTTTGTAAAACTGATTAATCAATGGCAGTATCCCTAAATGTGCTATATTTATTTAAGAAATCATGTTTAAATATATGTTATGGCCCATAATGTTATGTTGCAATAGAATGAATTATAATACATTTTCACTCTTACTTTTCATCCGGACTACTGATTATAATGCCGTGTAAAAACACTTTGCACATAGTTACAATGCTTTTTTTTTTTGAGTTTGAGGAACATGTCCTTTTGTTTGTGTGAAGGATTGCATCTTACTACCTTTGGAATATTAGCATTTATTGTTACTTATAATGTTTTCTGGTTTTATTTACTCTTTTAGAACAGTAGCTTCACTATTCCTTGGCTTGGTCTGAAGGGTTTGGCAAATATTAGTAAAACTTCTTTGGCAATGCTGGAGTTGGCAAAAAGTTGCTGTTGTGAACAGCAGATCCCTGCCCTGTACGAGTCCAGCAACAGTTACTTCATTTTTCTCAGCATTTTGGCACGGCTGATGAAAGAAGAGGCAGAGAACGGTGGCGTGCATCCTTGGAAACAAATTAAAGGACGGTATGGCTGCTATTTAGTTTGTCTCATGGTGTTCAGTCAGACTGCATGGCCTTTCCAGCCACATGCCAAAGCAAGGTGGGGGGTCACTGAGCCCATGAGAAAGTGAAGGGGATGAAGAACCACGGATGATTCATGATTTGAAGAAGGCAGTTGTTCCCTGAAGCTTCTGCTGCCAGCTCAGGCTGTGACAGGGTCCACGAGCTGGGTCCAAGAATCACCTTGGCATCCATAGCCCGTGAAGATTTACTGCGTCCCGTAGGCCAGGACTTTGGCACATTGGCAGCCTGTGCAGTGGTACAACCCCATTGCCAGGCAGGTAATGTAATTAAAGCACAGAAATTCTGTTTGGGCTGCAGGTAAGCCATGTGTTGTCAAAGAACATGCAGGCTGGCTATTGCTAGGCCTCCAATTTCTTTTATATTTTGTTTTTCATGGTTTCAGAAATTTCTCACAATATATTTTTTGAGGATTTGAATTTTTCATTTAATTTTGAAACATATTATTTAAGAGATACGGTCAGTCATGATATAAAAAAATCATAAAATATATATGCTCTAAGTCAAAATTCTGATGTTTTATATACTTACTGAATCCTTAAAGCTTATAGTAATGAGATTGTACTGATCATTAAAGGTGCTAACTTAAAAAAAAAATTCATTTGGTATAGCAGACTTAAAATTAGTTTAGGTTTGGGTTTCTGTTTAAAAAAATAAAATTAATTGAAATTTTACTAAGTATTTAAATATTTTTGTATGCAAGTAATATATAAAAATGTGCATGTGTATGCATACCTTACAAAGATACATGATATAGTTTTTCCAAGAAAGGAAGGTTATCTTGGCTATCAGAAAGGGAAAATATATCTAAAGTCTATGTACACTTCATGAATGAGTTGTAAATTTCAGGTTTAGAAATTACTGCAAGCACATAGAAACAAGTCTGTTGCTGGATGCTGAGTCACTGTCTTGCTTTAGTTGGTAATTTTAATTAGCCTGCTCTGTTTTTCCTGAAAACAAATTATACCTACATTTTGTGCTATTGTAGCTTGTTAGTTCCCCTGATTTAAGAGGGGAAATAATAATACACAACATATAGTGTGTCAGTCTGCTCAACCAGTATTCATCGTTTCTACCTTGAATAAATCAATTACACAAGTAGCAAAATTTAACAGCCTACAGCTATGATTTTAGGATGAACTCTGTTTTCAGCAGCTAACCAAGCATTAATTGATGCATGGCAAACGTAAATGCCTGTCAGTAGTAATTTACTACTAAACAACATTAATTGGATTTGCTGTAATTTTTGGTGGCTAGATTTGATAACCTCAGCACCATTTCCAACTGTTTTTCCAGGTGACAGAATAGGAAAACAACATTTATGGATATTTAACTACTGTATGTGGAATGTACTTTAATTTAAAGGTGGAGGATACACCCGAAGTTTTAAATACACAAATCAAAAAGCTGAGCCATTTGCATCTTACTCCTCTTTTGTGGGGAGGAGTAACTTTATTTTAAATGTTGTTTAAAAGTCCAGATCTGAGCAAAGGTAACAGAAAAAATATCTGTATAAACAGATGTCTGCTTTTTCTCAGACACTTCAAAGCTGCAAAATACCAGTGCTTTTCACCATCAGCTATACATGATTTTAGCACTGCCATGTAAACAACACAGCTTTGAGTTTCTTAACATCTTCCTGCTGGAGAGAGGTTTCTCTCCCAAATGCCTCAGTTTCCCTGTTTTCTCCCAAACCCACAGTCCACAATCTATACAGTAGGTGTGCCATACAGGTCGATACAGACTTTGGCAAAGGACTATGGAGAAAAGGAGCTTTCCATCAGAAATCTTCCACCCCTTTTACTGCAGTGATGGTTATGCAGGTGAGCCTTCAATCGCAGCAGCTCTGTGCATATGATGTAGGAACAGAAATCAGTAGCTAAAGAAAGGAGGGTCCCTGCTATTTTTTTTTTTGAGTTTTCTTTGTGCCACCTGGAAATAATGGAGTTTTAGGGAAGAAGCTGTACAGGAATTGTTTGCTGTAGCTGAAAGATTCCACTTAACAACAAATTACTTCATTTCCTAATAGCCATCATGGGCTAAGTTTGATTGATGGGAAGGCACAGGATGGAGGACGCCCATCACAGAAAAAGTAGAGAGAGTCTGTTCATAACTTTGTGCTCAACTTTGTACTAGAGGTTGGATAAATGGGAAGGGTTAGGCTTTACCTGGGTTGAAAAATCTTAGTGTGTATCTTGTATTAGGAGCAGAAAATGCAATAGCATGCTTGTTCCAGTAGCCAAAAGAGTAGAAGCGGGAAGGGAAAAGAGGATATTTAAAATTTAAGGGTTATTGGAAGAGGATAACTATAAACTAAAAGCATTAAAATACAATTTTAGTCTATCATGCAGAGAGAAAATTGCATACTCTAAGAAACTTTCCTGGGTTTTTTGTTTTTTTTCAATGTAGAATTTATTCCAAGTTCCATCGGAGAAGAATGCAGGAGATGACAGAAGTGGGGCTGCAGAACTTTTTTAACCTGTTCCTCATGCTGGCAATTGTTGCAGAGACAGAAGATATAGTGAGTCGAGTGTTGGACCTTTTGGATTTCCTGACTCCATCCTCCATCACTGTGTCTCAGAGAGCTCTCATCTGGAGAGGTCATTTTGCTTTCCTTTTGATTTATGTTGAGAAGAACATGGACATCAGTGTCCTAGCCGAGAGACTCTCAAATGCTTTCCGTGAGAAGGCAAAGGAGTTTTTAGTAACCAAAAATGACTACACGCAGAAACAAAATCTCTGGACTCTGCTTTCAACCTACATCGATGGTGTTCAAGAAGTGTTTGAGATCAGTTGCTACTTGAGTCTTTCTGAGGAAAAGTTGCTAAATGATGGCTTTACGATGCTGCTGCCTGCTTGTCGAGGAGCTGAACTGAGCATGGTCCTAAATTTTCTTCAGGTTGTTCTAGCCAGACTTCGGTAAGTTACTTGGCTAAATTGTGCATATAGACTGGCATGTTGGTTTTGTGTTTAGTGCTAAACTGTAGTTCATATTAATTCCCTACTGAAATGAAAGAAAAGGAAAGAGAAATCTATGGAGAATTATGAATGATATTTCAGAAGTCCACCAGCACCTCACTGCATTTAGCATGTTAGAAATGTTTCCTTACTATTTCAGGACACCAGGTTTGATGTCCCTGATATTTTGTTATGAATTTGCAGCTGTGTAGAAAATTACGCAGTTGTTACTAATATTTCAGGCAATTCCATTTTTCTTTTGGTACATGAAATTTCAGAGCTATTATCTGTACTAAATTACTCAAGTTAGGGAGGGTTGGTGTTGTGGGTTATTTTTGTTTGTTTGGGGTTTTGTATGTTCGGAGGGTTTGTTTTATTTTTTTGTTGTTGGTTCAGGTTTGTGTTTGGTTTTGTTTTTTCAGTGAATCTATTTTTCAGAGTCTTCTATTTTTTTTTTCTCTCTTTCACCAACGTTGCAATCAAATACATCAGTTATGGAGATTTAAATGCTTGTCTGTGGCTGAATAGGCAAGAAAAAAAAAAATCATATTTTACCACTGCCAGGCAGTTCTGCTTTGATGTACTAGTTCAGTTTTCAGCATCCACAATGCCCTTCAATAAGCATATTTTTGTCTCCTGATGCCTTTGAGTAGTAGTCTTCCAGTTTGAAGCCCAAACTGCCTTTTTTTTAATAAGATATTAAGAGGCACCAATTGATCTGCCATTACTTCAAATGTACAAGACTGAAATATGTGGGAAGGGGCTGTGGAAGACTGCGTAATAGGAATAGTGAGGCCTGTATGCAAGATCTCTCTTTAACTAGGTTCTTTGTTATTGTCTAGTAGTTTGACTGCAGCTGTCAATAGCTTATACATCCGAAGACAGCTGTTTTTCAGGCAGTCTTTTGAAAAAAGATGAAGCACAAAACTAAGTTTAGTTGATTTATTATTTATTATTTCAGTTCAACTGAATGTATTTACTGGAATAAATTGGAGACTTCAAAAATACTTTGACATTTTCTCCATTAGCTAATACACAGCTTTTCTTGTGTTGTTTTTAAAGATAAAATAGGGAGAAATTTGAGACTGGTGAAAAACTTGCTGGTTTCATAACCTGGCATTATTCCGAAGCTTTCCAGAACTGGGGGTTATGTGGCCCTCCTGTAACACAGAGATGGGGGCGTAGAAGTTCATTACAGACTTCTGAGGTCATCACAGACAAGGTACAGCACAGTATTTGTACCTTTTCTTACAAAAAACAGGTCTGCTGAAATATTCGAATTGCCAACATGTTCAAATGCTAATTGGTATGAGACACATGATCAGAGCCTTGTTTTTAACAGTTCTGTATTTCATCTTCTGTATTTATACATTTGGTTAGTGTTACCTGCCTATTTATCCCATCTACAGAGAAGCTTAATTCCTTAACACTTATAAGACACTTGGATCTTTATGTTGTATGGAACAGGAAAGTGTTACGGGTTCTCTCTCCCACTTGGACAGACTCGCTGAAAATAGCTCTCTGTTCCCATACAAGTGAAACAACACTAAAACCACTTTCTTGGTTCAGAAGATTTGGATGACTTTGTACCAGCCGGATGTTAAACTATTATTGGCTTAAGGAGACTGATCAGGCCTGGTCTGTCTGCAAACTTGGATCGGATGAAATGGCTCAACACCATTCTCTCTCGTTTTTAAAATCCTGGCAGATGTAAGATAGTGCGCCTTTCATAAATGTAATTTTTCTTTTACACTGCACTCTAATAATTTTATAACTCTGTGACAGGGAATTTAGAGGTAGGGAGGAAGTGGGATCACTGATTAAAGAGAGAAGCGGCTCCCTCTAGGCTGTTAGGAAATAATAACTTCATGTGCCACTTTCTGCTAACCCCAGATGATGGCTCACAGGAGCATTCTTTATTACTGATTAAGTAGCATTACCAAAATACTGACTTGGTTACATCAACTAAATGCCTCAGTATTTAAAGCTTAAAATATCAAATAGTTTTAGCAGTACCCTTTTAATGTATCCTGTTGGATTGCCAGAATCACATTCTAGATTTCCCAGTTGCTTTTATTTGAGGATACTGTAAAAGTGGCAGTCTTTCATTTGCAGAGTGAGGTGTAGCCAAAAGCTCTTCTTTAATTATAGCTATTCATGCTTCCATGGTTAAGGGTCTGTCAGCATTCCCATTATAAACCTTTATTTTCAAGGGTTTTTAACATGGCAGTGAAAACTTGCTCAGGGCTAAAACTTGGCACATAAGGTTTTGAAAGTGCACTTGTTTTCTTTCTTTTTTTCTTAAAAGGCAACTAAAAAGAGACCCCCACCTTCATCATTTTTACACTACTGTGTTTTAAAATAACCCTTTCCAGGTTTTTCTTGTATTTTTCTTGTCTGCTAGAAAAGTACTGGTACCTTTTCATTGTTTAGTTACCTACGCTTAGACTGTTTTAAATAAGCTTTTTTAAACCACTTTTTTTTTTTTATCATTATGATAATTTTAGTGTCCATAGATTTAAATAGAACTATGACTTGGCAGGATAACTCATTATATTAGCTTTTGATATGTGGTGAGTGGATAATTGGAAACAAGATGCTACTTGCTGGCACTGCCAAGTATTTGATCTTCATAGTGAGATTCGGTATAAGTGTAAGATTGTATTTTAATAAAGTCTCCTTTTTAAAAACATATGTAAAATAAACAGTAAACAATCAAGAAACTCCCCAAATGTGCTTTCTTCCTATGTTTACTTGGAGCATTCAACTTCCACCTCAGACATAAGTTTTCCTTTATTTTTTGTTTCTGTTTTTAAGCACTATTTTAGAATCTTGGTTTCTTTTTTCTTCTTGTTTAATCAAAGGTAAATGCAGAATGCTTGCCTGTGTGTGCTTTCATTTGTCCCAAATATCTAGCATTACCTGTCATCTGAGTGCCTCATAACACAAAAAGAAACCCTAGGTTAATAAAAACACAGGCACATAATGGATTTGACAGAAGGCACTATAAAAATGGACACAGATAAATCTGCCAAGTGCCTGGAAATAGTAGGCTCCATCATTGCAATATGTTATTCTTGAAAGAAGCACTTGAAATATGTTAAAATGTCTTTTATTGTAATCAAGTGTTGCTCTGACATGAGCTTTCTTTCATTATCATCATCCTGGCATTTGGGTTTTGTCGGGTATTAGCACTGAGATACAGGATTATACAAGTACGTGCCCAGGTGTGAAGCCACTGCTGTACTCAAGACATCTTTGCTTAGTTTCAGGGAGACTTCCTACTGATTCCATAGGAGAAACAAGAAGCACCACAAACCTAATAACAAAATAATAGCAATTTTGTTTTGAAAACAATCCTTGGATATTTATGCCCATTTGTTCTGCCAGTGTTGAAGGGCATGAAAAGTTGTTGAAAATTTGAGTGTGTAAATTCCATATGCTCTTCAGGAATACTAATCAGGTGAACTTGTCTCTAATTAAAAGTTACATTGATAACTGGGCCATGGATAGCAGCAGAGCTAGTTGTTTGTTAGAGTGCGTCTAGCTTGAGGTTGTGTGTGAGGGAAATCATGATGGGAATGGATTATCCAGTATATTTTTGCTATGGAAATGTACAGTTATTTGTAATTTTTTTTTGTGCGTTATACTTGCCATCAAAACAGCCTGTGGGAAGCTTTCCAAGACCAACAGAAGCTTCTCTCCCTCTCTCTGTTACCGTGTAAATCAGCAGATAAACTCCAGAGAAGAATAGAAAGGTACTCCCTACTCCCTCCTTCTTTTCTTCCCCCATGGGGGTTTTAGTGTTAGTCTTTGTAAAATGTATTTTCTGATGTTGAACTTCTGAAGACTGTATCTAGAGGAGTTTGGAAGAGCGTGAGTCTTCTCTTACCCATCTCATCTTCTGAGTATATTTATTGCTATTGGCTGTGATGTCCTGATAAGCAGAGAGGGCAACTCTGTGATTAAACCACTGAACCATGAGTCAGAAGATCTTAGTTTGGCACTGAGATCTCCCAGGCTTAATGAATGACCATTAGAAAGTAATTAAAAGTTGCTATAAACTTCATTTCCGTGTGTGCAAAAAGGACATAAGTCCTTCCTTTTTGACTTCACAGCAGAGATCTTACACTTGTGGAGCAAGTAACCCTTGCCTGTACTAACGTGACCTATGGTTTAAAGTATTTTTGGGGTTTTTTTGAAGTTCAGTTAGTCCATTAATGAAAACTGAGGTTTGAATGAGTGTGAAGAAAATCTAGTCTCAAAATGCTTTCAAGCATGGGAAGCAAGCGCAGCTTTAGAATACAGCAACATTTTGAGAATCCTGCTTTGTCTAAATCCTTAAAAGTAATCTTTTACCATCTTCTGTGTGAGTACTGGATGTGTTCTTAGCCACAGTTGTTGCCTTAAGATGTGGTTCTGGTAATTAAAACTGATTTTTTTTTTTTTTATTTTTTTTTAATGTGGGATTTTAGTTTGGTTGTGTGTGGTTTGGTTTTGTTTTCCCAGGATTATTTTTTCGGTCTAAAATGATGTTTTATATCTTTGTCCCTTGTATTCTGATCTTTAAAGATGATGAGCTAAAACTGATGGTGTTTTGATTTTATGCTTTGTTTTGTGTTTTGATTTTATGCCCTCCTCTCTGAGAGTATTACTATACAAAGGAATAGAATGAGATACAGTGTAGCTAGGAGTTGTGTACCTAATATTTTGCTTATAGAAAGTTCTTGTGTATGTCTAGCGTTGGTTCAGGTTTGCAAGAATAGGAACTTCCACCTCTCCCTGTCTGTTTTCTTGAATCAGTAGGAGGCCGTGTGGATTAAAATCAATTTCATATTGGTGTTTAAGATGTAATAGAGAGCATCTGCCTCAGAAGGAGGGCAACAAAGCTGGTGAAGGGGCCGGAAGGAGTGTCTTGTGAGGAGCAGCTGAGGGATTTGGACTGGTCTGCTTTGGAGAAAAGGAGGGTGAGGGGCAAGCTCATTGCTTTGCACCTTCCTGAGGAAGGGATGTGGAGAGGGAGGTGCTGGGCTCTTCTCCCAGGGATCCAGTGACAGGATGTGAGGAAATGGCTCAAAACTGCAGCAGGGGAGGTTTAGAGTGGACATTAGGAAGCGTTTTGTTACCAAGAGGGTGATCAAACACTGGAACAGGCTTCCTAGAGAGGTGGTTGGTGCCCCAAGCCTGTCAGTGTTTAGGAGGCATTTGGACAATACCCTTGATAATTTGCTTTAGCTATGGTCAGCTGTGAATCTATCAGGCAGTTGGACTTACATCTGGAAAATTCTGTTCTAGAATCACTTTAAGAACAAACTGAAGCAACAGAAGCTGTCAAAGGACCTTCTGATTGTTGATGCCCAAACAAAGGCAGTATTGGTAGGCACTGAATGTGAAGAAACTCAAGTCTAGTACTCAGACATCAATCACGAAGATAAACAGCTCTGTCCCCTGTGCTGCAGAGTGAAACTTTTCTGTGTTTCGTCCATAGTGTCCACTCTCTCTACCAAAAATTAATCCACATAAGCTTTCTGTGGCCTACCTGACAGCAGTACAGGACTTACTGTTGTGAAAGAGTAAATCCGCCAAAAAAAGAGAGGAAAGTCATATGCAGGTATACTGAAAACCTGCTGCTCGGGACCCTGCAGTTGTTTAGAGAAAGACGTGCTCCCTGAAGGACATGAAGCACAGATTTGTTTTCTGATGGAAGTGTCTCACTTTTGAAACTATTTTGCCCACATTAACTTTCCTCTCAGTTTTCCTTCTTCTATTCTTCCCATGAGGTGTGAGAATGGCTTTTCATATGGCGTATTTTTTTGTTGTGGATGTTAAACAAAGAAATACTTTCACCAATAAAACCATTATATACAAGTAGTCTTCTAATCTCTTAATTTTGATTGTTTCTTCGTTACCTTACAAGATATATATTTCTTCTCTCTTTAGGATATCTCTTGTCAGATTTAAGGCTTATTTAAAATGAAAAGAAAGCTGAAGCAATTTTCTTTATTCCATTTCAGTCTCCTAAGGCCTATTTCCCCCTGGTGAGCTCATAGCAACAGGGGGGTTTAAGGGAATTCAGCTTTCTGCAAATTAATGTCTCACATCATGAAAATTCAGGACTTTTTTTTTTTTTTTTTTTTTTTTTAAAAAATTATNGTCAGGCTTAAGTCTGTGTCACTATGCTGCTCATTACTCTTGAGCTAAATAAGGGCTGATTGGATCTAAATTGCCTAGCACATGGGCTGCAGATGAGCTCAGTGAGTAGGGGATGACCTGCTATTCAGGCTGGGAGTAACCCCGGTGTGCAAATGCTGCATTAGAACACCGTGGGAGAATGAGAGGCTACCGACCGCTGCCAGCAAAAGAAATCGAAATGTAAAAACTCTTTGATGCTGCAATGTTAGAATTTGAAATGTAGGAAGTGACAGGTTGATGGTACTTATCAGCTTTGGCTGGATTAGAGAACAGTGTCATCTTGCCTATATAATGACAGAAGAATGAAGCGAGCTCCCAACTACTTTGCGGTGCCGAGCCGCTGCTGTCAGAGTCAATGCTGCCTCCTACAGACGCTCTGTGCTGGCGGATGGAGAAAGCAAGATGGGTTAGCTGGCTCGGCACAACGTTCCTGGGCTCTCTAGCACACCAAATTGTGCACATACTCTGTGCCTCCACCCGTCTATTCCCATAGGCTTCTGGTCTCTTAGCGGGGAATCGCAAACCTCAATAATAAAATAGCAAGTGTACATTTTGGGACAAGAGCAAGCCAATGTTGTCTTCCAGAACAGTCAGATGAGTCTTCTACATGCACTGGGCTATGCATATGTGTATTTGCTTCACAAAAAATACTTTCCTTTGTAGTCTCCATCGCTAGCCTCTGTGAAAGGAGCTGATCTCTGGAGGGGAGAATTAGTTTGTGCCTGCATGTTTTAAAGAAAGTTGACCTTTAAAGAGGAGAAAAAAATCTGAACGAACTCAAAGGAGAATCCTTATGCTAACTGAACACAAAAATATACTCGTCTTAATGGCAGAAAACTAAAAACAAGGAAAGCACCTGCCAGGTGCTGAACACAACACAGATGGTAGTAGTTTGCACAGATCTGAAAGATTCAGTTCAGTGGTTCAGTAGAACAACCTTTTGGGTTCTGTTCCCCCCACCTCCATCACTGGTGCTGCAATGTTGATAAATAGCCACTTGCTTCATTTTCTCCAAATTGGTTTCAGATTCCGTTACTGACAGCTGTAACCCACCAGCGTCAGCTTCTCTTACTACGAACTTATGGGACTAACTCATCGGCAAATGCAATCTGGTGCTCACATGAAACCAGTGACTAAATGAAAAGAAGGGATGAATCTAAATACATTGTGTTTTCTGTTTACGCTTTTCTACTTTTCTGTTTTCTGAGTATATACCATTTGATTCTTCTTCCCCTGAGATGCTTTTGCTCATGATGAAATTTCTTCTGGGACATAAAACGACTTCCAGTTTACCTATTTCTGGGTATTGAAACAAAAAAGAAAATAGCAGCCTTACAGGTATGAATAGTTTTTCTGTAAAATGGCATGAGTCTACAGGAATGAGACAAAATATCATAAAGAATGTAATTAGTGTGAGGCTTCAGTGTCACTTGTATTATCTTAGTGTTATCAGTGTTTAATGGTATCACTTCAGATCACTGAAAATGAGGAACTATTTAGCACAACTACTTGTAGTAGATGAAAATGAATTGCAGAGTTTATCAGAGTTGTGGTCAAGAGTTACAGGGTATTTCTCTATGTTCAAGTGGAAAGCAGACCGAAAATATATAATTACTTGGGTATTCTGGAAAAAAATGTTGTCAGCAAGAGGAAATAGTGAAGGCCAAGTACTGAAATTAGGAAGGAGAAATGCTAATACAGCATATGGAATGCTTGGCGTGGCAGCCATGCTGTCAAAGTATGGGGAGGCTGTATGTACCATGAGGTGGGAGAAACAAAGGGGATCTCCACATCTGGGGTTGGTTAGGCTGAGGTGGTAAGTTGTTTGTGAACGCCGGTTTAAATGGATTCTCTTGTATCTTAAAAAGGGATTGGAGGTGGGTGTGGTACTTACGTTTACGCCTCTGTTTACACGCATGTTAATTTACATGGATTTGTAAGACCATTGTGGCTGGAAGAAAATTTGAAATTTCATTGAAATCTGTGTATTGGCTAACTTTTAACAGTGACTTTCTGTCATGGATGTAGCCTGTGTGGTATTAGGAAGCAGGACTTAATATGCATCTGCTTAAGAAAAAAATAAAACTAAATAACATTTTGGGATGTGTTAATAAAACTTCTGCAGGTGAGAGGAACTGCTTATTCTGTCTCTAGCTGTAGTTCTATATGCAGTTCTGGACATGTCATTTGAAAATTGCAGAGACTCACAGGAGTGAATGACAGGAGCAGGACGTTTGTGGGAATTTGATGGAACTGATTTTAGCTAGAAAGGGTTGAGGGGAGACATGCTAGAAGTTACCCAGTGTGTAAAAGGGTGTTGCAAAGAAGACAAGTTGTCTGCTGTTCTCCACGCCCGAAAAGAAGGAATTGGCTTAATTTGAGGGAGAAGTTTAGTGTGATTATTTAAAGTAGGCTGCAAACGTCAACACTCTGACAGGCTGCAAGAGAGAGCTGTGGAATCAGATTTTGGTTTTTTACTTTTTAAACAATGCCTTAGACAAACATTTGCCAGAGGGTTGTCTTTGTAAGCTTACCAGACTGCTGAGATGAACTCCCTAAATGATTCTTGAGATGCTACCCAGCCCTTCAGTTATGTTTCTGTGATTTGATATTAAGGAGCGCTCAATATAGCTGGTGACTGATTAGCAGTGATGCTTCCTAAACAGTATTCTGTGCTTTTCCTTGCAGAACAAAAACTTGGTGAAATCAGAGGTAAAGACACCATACCTGAAACTATAATTTGCCATAAAATTAAACTTTGGAAATGTATCATTCATTTTGATTCGTAGTATCTGCACTCTTACGGTTTCCTCTTTCTATTGGAGGCAGAAAAAGTTGAGCCTGTTTAGTGCTTTGGTACCCTACTAGTTCTTGGGTGGGAGTGTGAGGGTGGCTCATGCTGTGTGTGCGGTACAGTGGCTCTGCTGAAGAGGGTGCTGGGTTTCTGGTGGTTTTGTGTTCAAGTCTTGAAATCTGTCTAGAAGACTATTTGAAAGTGCTTTTTTAGTCATTTTCTAAAGAAAGCTAATTGATATAGGGCATGTTTAATATGTATTGTTATGTTTTATTTGGCTTGGAGCAAGTCCAGATGCCATTAATTGCCAGTGTCTAAATGCTCCAGCTTTCTTTCCAGTGGTACTAAACCAGGGACAGTGAAAATGCGCCCACTGTGAAAAATGAGCCTAAAACAGTAGGCCACACTATCCTCCCTGCAAACAAAACGTACAGACTAGAGCATACTTTGCAACATGTACATCGTGCATCATCTCACGTTCTTCTGGGGGTCCCTTCCTGACGGTGTTACTGGGAAGAACAGGCAGAGAAAGGTGAAAGCAGCTTGTGTTTTACTTAGTTCTCTGACATGCTGAAGGTACTGTGTGTTCTCTCCCTTTTTTCACAACGAGGAGGCCCTGTTTATCTCTAATTGGGGTTAATTAAAGCTTTAGGGCAATGCTGAGACCCTGCCAATGGCTGGAAGGTACAGACATAATCAAGGCTGCAGCCCCTCACTGTGGGGAACGGCGAGGTAACCCCAGGCTTGTCACAGGCTCCGGTAACACCGATGCGCTAATTCTGTCTGAAAACATGAGTGAACTTTTTATTTGTCAAATAGTTCTGTTCGTTTATTGACTTCTGGCTGTTCCGAAAGAGCGGTGTGAAGTCTCTGATCTAACGTGCGTGCTTGCAAATGCACGTTAAGCGGAAACCTCCTGGTTCTCTGTACGGCCGAGCAGGGACACGCAGCCTCAGCAGCCATTGTGCACGCAGCGGGGCGTTCGCTGCGGCGGGGACGGGCCTCAGCTTTTGTTGGGGGCCAGGAGAAGGGAGGAACGGGCAAGTACGTGTGTGCTTGCCAGGACGACGAGTTTTTGCTTACTGCCTTTTGCAGTCTTGTTTTCCTTGCAAGAAGTCAACCATGAGGGTAAAAGCAAATATTTTCGTTGGCGTTCTTTGTTTTCCTGGACAGGAATATGTTGATTAGCTATTAGTGGTGTGCATTTGAAAACACTTCACTAAGTGTTCCACCTACCTACCTACCTAAAATATTTTCAAGCTGCTGAAGCTTTCCTCCCAGGGATTTCCTGTGATTCACACCACACCTATATATATATTCAGGGGTGTTGTACAGCAGCTTGATTTGGGGAGGAAATGTTGCGTGTGTACACATTCAGTGTGTTAAAGTTACGTGGAGTTTTGGTTTAGGTGCAAAGATACCAGAAAGTAAAGCACTGTGATCACCTGTTAATAATTAACTATAGCACAGCCGTGATTATCCAAATGTCGTATGGAAATTGAAGATATTCAGGCAATCAAGGGATTTTACAATGTAATTATTACACGTTGGGGAGATGTGACCCTGTTTAGAGTAGCAGGGAGCTATGGTTAATTGATGTTGGCATAATCAAACTTTTACTGTTTTATTATTCTGGGACCCTAGGCTTTGCAAGAAAATTTGTGCATGTGCTTAGAAAAAAGAAACCCCAAACATATGAAAATATAAACCTAAAAGTGAATCTTGAGGTTATGCGTGCATTACCTTGCTGTACTGAATTACTGCTATGATTATATAAGTGGTGAGAAATCATTTATATTGTCTGTAAATCATCCCCATTTTACATCATACTGAAAATTCAATACATCTTGATTCTGAGTATTTTGTAAAGGTATCTGTTTTCCTAAGACATCAAAAATAACTAGTTTTTTCCAAGTCAGACTCAAAAATTGAAGGTGTTTTTTCCTGCAGCCAAGAAATCTTTGTTTTCTTTCTCGAAAGAAAACCTTTGATATGTGTACAGTCTGAGAATTACGACAGAAAATACAGTCGATGCAGTCCCTCTTGAGCTTCATTGTCTTCTCCAAGTTTAGAACGTGAGGACATAAAACAATTTGATTTCATTAGAGTTCATTATGAACGGGTTTCCACTGCACGGCTGTGATACTGAACCTCTGGAATTTTTTAATAACTCAACCTGCCCTGTGGAAGATTTGAAGATTAAGTATACCATTGCGACTGTCTCCTCCTGAAAGTTTTTATCTTGCTCTTTCACACCCCCCCCCCGCCTCTTTTTCTTCCTCTTCCTTGAAACAGAGTAATTTCTGAAAACTCTACAGCAATCCTATCTCCATGTAAATTAATACTGTAAATTGTGCTGCTGGTGAGGGTGGAGGGAGTAGTAAGAGTGGGTGGGGGGAGAGAAGAATTAAAATCATTCCAATAAATGGTTTAATTTATGCCTCAGCAGTTAAGCATGCTCCTGGTTAACAGAAATACCCTTCAGCTACACAGGATTTGGGAGGGTTGGAGGGCACTCATTTGCACATAAATAGCCATTAACTGATAAATTCCCAGAGGTCTCCTGTTGCATGCTAGTGGTTCTGACCTACTTAGCTAGCTTAAATTTGTTTTACAGAATTATTATAATTCCATCCTTGGTACTTAAACTTTGTGATTAATGCATGCCTCACAATACAATTAAAGTATAATTACACAGTTTTACAGTTTGCTATCATGGTGTTATTATTATTACAAAGAGCTGGATTTTGCAAATATTACAAGAATTAGGGTTCTGATACCCATCACTTTGCTGTTATTAAGTGATTATGTTAAATGGGACCCCTTTATGTCTCAAGAATGAAGTGGAGAGAGGGGAATCATTAACTAACACATCAGATGGTTTCTAAGTGATTGAGGAAGAGATGTGTGCTGGGGTTTTCCACACATCTGTAGCCCATAGGTGCAAATACCTTTTGTTCATCTTTGACAGCTGCCTATGACATGCACATCTGTGCTTTAGTGTTTAACGAAAGTTTCATACTAAACATCTCATCTCTGTAATCTGGTAAACATCATTTGCGTGTGTTAAACATCTGATTTTATTATACTTCATTGAAGCTTTTTATTACAGGGACAGGTGTTTTTTTTTCCTACCATTATTAAAAATATTAACAGCCAGATACGGAGGTCCAATAGACGTGTGTAGCGTAGGTTAAGATGTGTGTGCAAAGATGATGCAGATATTTCTCTTGTGCCCTGTAAACTCAGAGCAGTTCTCTATGAGGCATCCTTCATTTTTTCGATTTGTGTGCATGAATGTATTGTCTGTTTATACTGGCTGCAAATAACAGTAACTCACAAACACTGCTATTTTTACCTTAATTATAAGGGTAACCTGGCCTGCCCTATTCATTTGGCCAAGATTCATTTGATCCAAGAACCACTAATGTTACTTGTATGTGACCCAAAAATCACTGCTGTACCGCATAATTTTTCTTCCATCCCTTTTTTTTTTTAATGCAACTGCACCAGAAAACTTAGGTCTTTACATTAACAATAAATACAATTAGCTAATCAAAGGACTATAAAATATTTTTAATAGTATTTTCCTATTCCAGTGTAAGTTACAAATCTAATTTTACTTTATCTGTGAATATGTGTTATATCATAAACTTCACTGATGGGAAATGGAGCGTTTGACACTTTTTCTGAATTACACTTTCTGTTCTTCTGAAGCTCTTAAGGTTACACTATAAAATGTTTTAGCTGTAATTGCACAATGGAAACTCCAAATGGTGTAAAGAAATCAAAAGCTGCACCCTCAAGTCTTATTTGAGCCAGTGTCTTGGATTTCATTTTTGCTTAGTTTAAAATGACCTGTTGCATTTGTGGTTTTCTGGTTTTTAAGTTGTGCTGTTCGTTTTTTTAACGACGAAAATATTTCTTCTTTTTTAATTCCGGAGAACACCAACAGTAAAAGGCAAATAGAAATCTTTTTCTTGGAATTATTCCTTTCAGATCTGTAATTTTAGTCTGTATTTATGCTACTACAATGATATAATCTCTGCTTTAGCTATTATCATTTGCTGTCATTGAGCTCAGAAAACATTGGTCATTATTACTGATGCATGGAAGCAGTGTGCACAGGTAGCCAGTAATTATGCTTGGAAGGATTTACTATCTTTCAGTGCTTCCTACTTGAATATTCGTGAATTGGTTTTATTTCTAGTCTTTAAAAAAAATACTGCATTGGAGTGGCTTAAATCATTTTCATGTGGCACAGCAAAAATGCAAAGTCACATTACCAGAAAGAAATGGTCAGCAATAAGAGCTGTTTTGCAAAGTTGGATTGCAACAACTACCACACCATGTGGAGAAAACAGTTATCCTGTAATAATAAGACTAATGAATTCAGAAATCCATTGATTGAACTGGCTCTGGGTAGATTATGTGCAGGCTTGCTTCAAGGAGAGGAATTTATGAAATGTTTGCCGCATCCAGCAAGCGCTGCTGCTATAATACAGCTGCCTCCTCAGTGGTTTGCTTTGATCCTGCGGAATGAAAGGACAGGAGGATCAGCTCAGGTCTAAATGAGATTACAGCTGGTTCGGCAGCTTATCTGGTCTAATGCCAACTAGTGTGGCTTTGCACGTCCTAAGGGGTTTACAACAGAAACTGTTTATTGAGTATCATCGGTTTACTCAACACAAGCAGGCTAATCCTTCCCAGCCTCAGCATGTTGTAGGATTGTGCATGAGCCAAACCAAAAGCTGGTGTAGCCAGGGCCTCCAGAGCCCTTTGTCTCGCTTCATATTGATTTTTTTTTTTTTTTTTACCTGTGTTAAAGGCAGTAAAAAAATAAAACCAATAACCAGCCCCTATTGTGAGCAAAAGGTTAATCTGACCTAAAAATCTTACAAAAGCATCTTTTAACCCTAGAAGGGATGGCAACCTTTCCCTGGCTTTTCACTCTAGGGATTTTCTAGTTTAAGGTTTTGAAGAGCCAAGTCGGAGAAACAGCTTAAACATTTAACTCAGTGTGTCTTGCGAGGTCTCTGAATTCTTTCAGCAGCTGCACAGAGAACTTTACGCAGTTATTTCTGACACTATTAACGTTGTGTCATCTGCCTGTGGTAGGTGATGCTGTGTAGCAAGGACGTGGCCCGCTGAATGTGGGCAGACTGTAGCAGGAGCTGGTGGGTGTCCCAAGGCTCGTGCTATGGTGGACTTTATGTAAAAACATCAGAAAATGCCTTTAGCAGTTGCTTCCCCCCCCCCCCAAAAAAAAAAGGCAAAAAAATTGGCGCATGGAATACATTTTAAGGTATTTTTTAAAGTATCAAATAGGCCCATAGAAGCAGAAATGTTTTAAAAAATATTATGTGCTGCAAGTTTTTAAACAACATCCCATTCTGTTTTGATATGCCCAACAATGGAATATTAGATATAATATGTTATTGAGCATGTTTCCTGTCTGAGGTGACTCAATTTTGGAAGACATTGCGACGCGTGTCAAATTATTATAAATCAGATGTTCTTCATAGTATAAGGAAACAATAGCTTAAACTCTAGGAAGCCTTGCAGAGTAGTAGCCAGTAAGTTATTGAATCTGCGTTGTTGGAATTATGTGGGAATTGATTAGATACCTGTATTTTGTATACTATGCGTATCATTGGGAGTGATTAAATCAGTTCTGCTGTGATGCAGGGAAGACAATGTGGTGACATACCCATCTGTCATCAACTGCATGGGAAAGACTTAAACTAGAAGCTGTTTTGAAGACTGTTGAATACTAGCTGAAAAGATGGCAGTAAATTGAGGAATTATGAATGGCTATTTTGTTTTTATTTCGCCTAATTGGAGCGGATGTGTATTTTAAGCTATATGTAAGCAAAAAGGGTACCGTGGGTACCGTGGAGGCATTATGAGTGTTGTGTGGGGAAATTGCTAAAAATTATGGTTAAGATAAATGTGAGCTTTAGTAATACTGAAGCCTAATGGACAAGATGTGTACAAGTTTAAAATGTTGTATTTACCCTTTCACTTGTACTTTATCAAACCTGGCCTTAAAGCGATAGGTTGCTCTTGTGTAGTATTACACTTTTAGCACATTTGGAGATAAAAGCTATTGTTGGCGATTGCTTAAAGTCTCTTTGTTCAATCATCTGAACAGTGCAAATCAAAGCACTTTGTCAGACTGTGAGAAGTTTTGCTTGGATAATGCTTCCCACACACGCAGGTCACCAAATAAATTATGTGCTCGGTTTTACAGCATAGCTGGTGCTGGAAGTTAAATGGATGCCCGGTGGTAGAACTCGTAAAACATTTTCCTGTTAACACGACCAGGCAGAACTGACATTGTTGATGGCAGCTTTGATCTAATAAACTATCAGTTCTAACAGTGATTTTTACTGTGTTTCAGAGGGGATGATGATAAAAGTTTAGCAAGCCTACTGTTCTTCCTGGATGACGGAAAATTAGCTCTACTGTCTGTATTGCCAAATGTTGGGAACAATGTTAGCAGGGGATGTTCTGTACCTAAAGTAATCTCCCCCACTGAAAAGATGTATTACACGAACAGCATCCTTTAACACAGTGGATACTCCATAAAGAACAAAATCGATTTTTCAGGAAGGAAATCAAATACTTTGTTTTGGAATTTGGAAACAAGTTACTTCATTATCTTGTGTACAAGTTTGCCTGCCTTCTAAAATCTGTTTCTCTCTTGGAGAGAGATTTTCCTAAGCCACTTACAGTATATGACTCCCAGCAGGTTGCTAGAGAGTATCCATATGCATTTAGTTTTTTGATTTTCTGCAAAGGCATCTAGAGGAGCTAGAGCAAGAGAGTTTCATTTTAAAAATGGAAAAAAAAATATATTTGAATGACAGTTCCTCTCTCTGTTACAGTCTTCTTTTAAATTAAGAGAAACGTAGAAAACTTGGAACTATTTTCTCAGGCTTCTTAGCGATAAAATAAGAATGGCATGATAATAACAAAGTGTTACACATGTAATGGCAAGACAGATGTGCTACTGGAAATTATATTCTGAACGTCTGAAGAGAACTGGGAGTAGTAGTACTTCTAGTTTAGTTTTTTTCGGTGTTTGGGGTTTGTATTTTGATACCGTTCCTTTACCTGCCCTCCATACTTGGGGTAGTTATCCTCAGAGTCCATTTCACATTTCCTGTTCAGATCAGGACATTTCAGCTGAGATGACACCAATTTAACATTTGAATTTCTGCAGCCTGGATGGCTATTCTGCCAGTTTGTCTGCTTGGTACTTGAGTCTGTTTGAGAACAAGTTCAGTGACAGAAACTGCTTTTCTAAAGCTGTGCTAGGTAAACAAACGCATTTGAGAGATGTGGTGAAGTTGACCTCAGTGAATTTGTTTCAAGCAATTTGCCAAATTTTGAATTTTTATTTCTTTTTTCCCCGCAGCGTGGCTAAGAAGAATTTTAATGATCTTTACATGCCCATAAATTTACCATCGCATCTCTCAAATTGTAAGCTTTTCCAATGTGGTGGGTATGCTTCTGATCTGTTTGAATGAAACACGGTGAAGTTAAACAGAGATGCACTTTATTACAGTATGTGGGTGTCTGTTCCCCAGTGTGAGGAGTTCATTAAACTACTGGGCTATGAATTGTAAAAAGTCACCTGTTTAGGTCAACCTGTTAAAGTTTTGGTTTTGTTTTTAAGATATCTTTACTCTGTGGAAAATTACTTTTTTAAAAAAGTAAACAGTAGCTTACAGAAGATATGAACTTGTCCCATCATTATAATTCTCTGTCAACTGGTGTTATACTGATATTGGAGTCCGATGGAAGAGCTAAAGGAAGGATTTTGGCAATTGTTATACTTAAAAAGAGGTTTCAGTACTGGCCTTTCAGAACCAGTTGATTGGCATTCCAGTCACACTGCATAGTTATCATTTCTCATGGAATTTTTTTGCAAACAAAAGACAGTAAGGAATTGGTAAAAAAGGCTTAGCTTGTAAAAATTCAGAAAATTTGTTGCATCAGAGTCTGGGTCATTGTTTAGCTATAGACAGCTACACTTCATTGCCCTCCTGGTGCTCTAGAAGAATGTGTTTCAAGTAAATTATGTTGTATAAGTAAGCAGCATATTGGGTTTCCACTACAAGAAAAACATTGAAATAGTGATTTAAGTCCAGCAGAGGACCACTGATATGATACGGGGTGTGGAGCACATGCCCTGTGAGGGGAGGCAGAGAAACCTGAGTTTGTTCATCCTTGGAAAAAAAAGACTTGGATGGGAGGTGGCGGGGAGAAGACATTTTATTGTTTTGTGCAATAATCTAACGCGGGGTTATAGATAAGATGGAATCAGACCCCTTCATAGAGGTGTACAGTGGTAGGAAGCAGTGGACTGAAATTATGATGGAAGAGGTTTTTATTAGATATAAGGATAAAATTTTCACAGGTCAGTCAAACATCGGAACAAGTTTTTGAGTCATTTTGTAAAATTTCCCGCCTTAGAGTTATTCAAGACTGGCATTGCTTTGGGCAGGGCTTGGACCAGATGACCTCTAGAGGTCCCTTCCAATTTAGACTTTTCGATGACTCTAACTCTTAATAAATTAAAAAAAAAACAAAACACAAAGCATATTTTTTTTAAAGTCCCTATAAAGTTACAAAAAAGTAATTATGATTTCTCTGTTTCCTAAAAAAACAAGCAAACAACAACAACAAAAAAAACCAAACAAAACTTGTATATACAATGTAACCTTTCTTTAAAACAAAAGAAATGAACAAAACCCTAAAAACCAAGGGGTGAAGTATCTCGTGGTCAGGACTGATCACAGAGCCTCCAGTGACTCCTGCAAGCCCTTCCTGCCCCACATCGATGGTGGAAAAGTGCGTTTCGTGTTTTTGTTTTAAACTCTCATCACGTGAGGCTCACAGCTCACGGGCAGCTCTGAGAGACCCCTGTAAAACAGCGCACAAGAGGCTGAGACACGTTTACTGTTCTGAAGTTTTGCATGTGGTAGAGGAATTTATTGAGAGGTTTTGTCTTTGATCAGAAGTAATTGTAATGTCAGAATGTTAGAAAGATTGCTACTCAGTATAAGGCTTTAAAAAATTGAAATGGAGCTATTTTAAGTTCTGTGAAATAATAATGATTTGGAAACATTTAAGTTTGGTTTAGGTAGGTTTTTTGCATGTATGTGAACTAAAAAAGAGGAAAAAACAGCTTAGGATAGCATCAATTTGAAATGTACTCCGTCCATCTTTTTCCTCTATTTTTCTCTATTTGCTCTGACAGAGGATTAAAATAAATCTGAATATGATCTATGCCAAAAGCCTGATCAGGCAAATTAAATGTCTTTGCTTCGTTTACTTTTTCTGTGCTGTTTCTGGAAAGAACTGCGCTCCGATTTACCTGTTCAAAGCAACAAGATGATTCCCAGTGCCTCGACCAGTGCAGAATCCAGCCCAGGGTGCTCGGTTGTGGTCCGTGACTGCCTGAGCCCTCCTGCTGAAATGAGGACCTGGGCTGACTGTCCTGGGACAGCAGAGGGTGTGATGCGACACCAGGGGGTGAGCTGTGTGTTCCAGTTCAGATTTTGCGGTAAAGAGATGAAGAAAACCGCGATCTTAGCGTATGCCTGTGTAATACAGAGGAGAAGCTAACCTGGCTGAATACCAGTGAAGGTAATAAAGGAAAATTGCAGTTAGGCTCAAATTAGTTGGCTTTTTTTTTTTTTTTCTTTCCCCCCCATGACTGTTCCACGAGCTGAAATGTGAACTGGTTGCACTGAATTAACGCAGGTTATGTTGTCTTTGCTGCTTTTGCAACCGTATCTTAGTTAAATGTGGTCAGGAGATGACAGCAGCTCTCTGGCATGAATTTGCCTGGGTGGCTGAAGCAGATGTAACATTCCCTCCCAGCAGACCTACCCAAAGCAGCCTGGAGCTTTGTTGCTTGCATTATGGTCATAACAACTTGTCTTTTCATGATGTGGTTAAACCCTTTGAGAAGGGTTAAGGAGAAAGTGCTGATATTCTGCAGCCCTGAATGTTTGGCTTTTCTCTACCTCGGTGTTTTAGCGTTGTATGTCTGTTCCTGTTAATATCGTTACTTTGTCTTTGAGCATAATAAAGATGTTGGGGATTTCTTGTTCTCCCCGTATATTTTAAGAGTATTACTGAGCACACACACAACATGCTGTCACGGTGAACACAGGGTTCTCTATTACTGTGCTTAGCTATAGAGAGGATTATATTAAACTTGGTAACCTTGCTGAAGCCCCTTTGTACATTGCTGCTGTATTGATAATCTTCACATGATTCGACTGCAGTTGAAAACCTTTTATCACAGCATTAACACTTTCCATCCCAGTGAAAATGAGGTGATATCTTTGATATCAGGAGATGAGCTCTTTGGTGTGCGGATAATTTTTATTATTAGTGTGGTCCTGCAGAATGTTGCCTTGGACATTTCTCCACCTCCACTCATCAAGTCTAACCATTCAAAAATGGGCAAAACAATAGTGCTTAACTAAGGGGCTATTATGCTGTTTGTTTGCTTACAAAAGATTGGATGCTTTAGGAAAATATTCTTGTTTTAAAAGAAACCCACAATAACATTTTAGAGTAATTAAGAAAAACATTTCCTAGTATTTCACATCTAAAAATAAAAAAACAGTATTACCTACATAGCAGTAGATTGAAGCAGCAATGTGTCAACATTTTGTATCTGTGATGAATGCAAACATATTAATGAACAGCTTTCCTCTAGAAGGTAAAGATAAATGCATAGAAAATTGTGGCAACTTAGTGCCCCTTCTTCAGTATTGAACGTTGTAGAATCACAATTTTGGTGACACTTTGTCTCTCTTCAAGGTAAAGGGAATCCAGCCAGCAAAGAAGTTCAAGCTTCATTTCCTTTTTATTTGTCCATTATGTTATTTTATGCTAGTTCTTTTCTAAATACTTGCTGTTTCTCGTAATTTAATAAGAAGTGTTTTGGGTAGACAGCTGGCCCATTTCTTCTTCTATTTAGGACCTTCACCAAGCAACTGGCGGAAAATTCTTGCAAGTGTTTATATGGCGGCTTTCACTTGCGTGTCACGATCATGGCATCTCTTTGGCTTGGATCATTGCAAGTCTCGCTGCATCCACAGGCACCTGGGAGAGTCAGAAGGACAGGACAGGCTGATCATAACAAGTTCCAGGTCTCTCTTCTGCCATGTAGTGCACGGGGGAAAGGTCGCTGCAGGAAGAATGAGATGAAAAAAGTGATATGAGGATGGAGAGCTGGCTGTGCTTGCAGGTCACTCCAGTTCTGGTTTTCTTCTTTCTGAGTTAAACTTTTCTGCAGTTGCTGTCTGTCTGCTTTCCTATTTGAAGGATTTGCACATTTCTTTCTGCAGCTCCATGAGTTTAAAATGGACTTTTTTTATCCTCTTGTCTCTGCTGAGTCTGGTGGTGGTGTCCTGGGAACTTTTGCTGCTCTCCAGTAATGGGTGGGAGTGCTCACTCTACTACTGCCTTGGCCTTTGTGCAACTTCTGCTCTCCAGTAGAAAAAACCTAAAGGAGTGTATGTGAATTACACCTGGATATTGAGTCTTCTTTGCCACTCCTATGTGCTGCTTTCTTCTAAAAGTCCAGAAGATATTATCCAAACAAATGAATATATTTAATGTTTCAAGGGATGACCATGTTCAGGGATGCTGCAGCTTGACAAACTAACATCTCGTACTTTGAATGCTTCATTTGAAAACTCTGAAATGGGTTAGGTTATGGTTGCTTTTACTAATTTTAATGATTCTTTGATTGTAAAAATGGATCAAGCAAAGAGAGGTAGCTTTGCTGGTTATATATTTAAACATAATATATTGTTGCTTCCCTATTGCTGTGGAAAAGAAGCCTCTTGAAACCCGAGACTTTCAGTTCACTATTTTTCTACACTATGTGTTCATTTCTTGACTTGTATTTCTCTACTGAAGTAGCTGCCAAGCTGTCTATCACAGTATCTGTTGTTTTAAAAAAAAAAGTAACATTGACTTAAAATTTGAATAGCTTGTGTTTTCCATTTTTTCTTATGGGGTCAGTTGCAATGGTTACGTTTTGGGCTTTTTGTTTGGTGTTTATTTTTTTTAATGTAACTTTAAACCTGGAAATCTTTATAAAGTATGCTGGTTTTATTTACCTTTTATTTTATGTCAAAATGTAATCAAATGGTTTTAATTGTGCAGTTAATAGACTTGTAGAAGATACATTAAACAAACAAACCAACCCAAACAGAAACAGTAAAAAATAGAATGCCTTGTGAGAATATTAAAAAAATCTTAAGAGCTACATTCCTTAGCTGTTGATACTATATTTATTACTGACAACTTGCATCATATGTGCCAATGCACAGTCTGATAATGTGAGAAAATATTGCTGCTGCTGCATTTCCATTGTAATATTTAAAAGCATCTCACATTTTCTCCACTGTTTTGTATGTTTTAGTGAATATCCCAAATAATGTCCAAAAAATCACTAACAGGAAAAAAAGTAGTTGTTCAAAATCATTAACTGTTCTTAAAAATATTTGTGTCTTCAAAGAGCTTTATGTAATTTCCTGAATATGTTTAGTGAGGAGTAAGGGTCATTTAGTTTAAGGTATTTTCTGTTGATATTATTTAACTAGGGAAGGTGACCCTGAGCTGAATTGCAATGCGTGATTTGAATGCCCATGGGCTGCCCTTCGTTCGTTTGATTGGGGGAGATTATCTGGGTTTCTAATATACTTTAATTACTCTGCTTGTATAAATTGTCACATTAGAAGCTTCTTAACTGTTGAGTCTGTTCTATCGATGATCCTCTAACAATAGGAATATACTAGGCTCTTCCACTGAGATTTGAAGATTTATACTACCAATCAAAGAATTGGAATGGCTCCGTTTAAACCTACTGTGTCTTCAATAGGAAAGCGTATGTGATCTGCTTCTACTCAGGCAGCGACTGATGTGTGGTAAATTGAAAGGATCTGTAGCCTTTTTTATTTTGTTAATAGGCATTTTTCAATTAAGGGAACATAATGCAAAATATGTTTTAGGATGTTTAGGGGCGATGTTTTCCTGCTGTGCATGTGGAAAAAAACAGAAAAAACAGAAAACAGTATGATTAGGATTTTGGGGTGGAGGAAGGTGGGGTATCTTTTAGCAATGATTAGCTAAGGTTTTACAGAGAAGCTGTCGTAATTGAGATGCTGCTCTAATATCTGCGTGTGTCTCTTACAGCCTAAGCTAGATGCCCTGGTGTTTTAATTCTCTCTACAGATTTCTACACACACACACATACATAAAACAAGTCTCCCCTGTCCTAGAGTGTTATGGTGATTTAGGCCTCTTTTGACCTTTTAGTCCTGAGCACTGGGGGCATCTGTGGGCCTGACAGCTCTGTTCAGATGAGCTATAGGAGGATGCCAGAACTTGGAAGACGCCTGCACTCAGATGGTGTAGGAGTCTTCTAAGACACAATAGTGTGATGGCCTTACAGTAGCAGGTCCTGATGAGCAGCAACTCGTTTGGCAGGTACATCACGTGTATCTTGTAAAACATACCACTCTTGCCTCCTATGTGCAACCTTGTCTATGGCTAGCCTACAGAAAATATGAAGGATTGCGTCCATCGTGTGTCTGGTTGGTGCAGAGATGTCCGATTCAATCTCAGTAAGAACAGAAATCTGTGTGCTTGGAAGCATTGTGGAGTCCCACTACTGAAGATGCGTACTTAAACATGTTAGTTTGGGGGGGGGTTGTTTTTTAAATAACAACAGTCTGGATGATTAAATATCTGTTACCTAGTGGTTAGGACATAATACTGAGAGGGAAGCGTTCTATGGGTACCATTCCTTGTTCTGGGATTTTTGGATTTTTACCCGGTGATTGACTTAATGAAAAACTCTCAGTCCTAGAGTAGAGCCCAATCTCAAAACCAGTCTATCAAAACTAGACCCAGGTGCCCTCCACCATGAGGCTGTGAGTCATTTGTTGTTGTATATGAAGAAAGTGCATTCCAGGTTTTAAAATGAAGGTAACTACGGCCACACCTTGTGCAGCCTGCTGGTTTTGGTGTGGGTTAGTCATGATATCTGGGCCCCAGAAGACAGAGTTGTAGGTTAGATGCTCAGCTCAAGGCATTTGTGTAGCTGAACTGCAGGCACCTAGGGGACTCCCTGGTCAAAAGAGTGTGATCTGCTAAAGTGAGCAGTCTGGGAATTGTGATTCAGGAGTCTGAGACCTGTTTGTGCCTTGTTTTTTAACTATTACATCCTTTCATCCCTTTGGATCTTGTCCAACATTCAAGATGTCACTTCGCATATGCTTCACATTGTTGTGCCTGACGAAGGCACTTTGTAACACTGACATATATGATGCTGTGCAAGTCAGTGCTATAAAAAAATTAAACACAAATGAATGACTTAAAGCACTGGATAAAAATCCTGGATGTTGCAGTTGTGAAAAGTGTCCCTCTTCCCTAGTTAGCCCTTCCTACCTCGTCACACCAATCAGTAATCCTCACATACATACATAACCAGGCATATTATTCTGACTTCCTTTCTGCAGTAAACATTTAAACACGCACTCTGTTGTGGATTATTGAAGCAGATTAAACTGAAGCAAGAACACTGAAACATGATTCAATAAATACTGAGCTGATGGAGGCATGTTAATTCTTGATAATATTGTATTGCATTGTCTAAATCTAAAACACAGCCCTATGCCAGCTGCTAGGAAGAAAATTAACTCTATCCCAGCCAAACCAGGACAGATATTTTGTCTGTATATTGCAGATATGGGGAAAAAAAAAGTTGAGAAATTGTGATTTGAGGTAGGATTACTATTTCTGTCCGGTTACTACTGCAGTCATACCAGTCTCAAAATACTGGGTGCTAAATGAAGGGATATAAACAAGAAATTGTGAGTTTAGAAACAGATTTAAAAGAGGACTTGGGTATATGTATTAGACTTGGGTAGAATTTAGTCACCTTCCTTCATGCATGTTTCACAGAACCAGCCTGAATGTGGAAGCATCTGAAAGTCTGTCGGTGACTCCGTTTTAACCACTGAAGTTCCCTTGGTACCTAAACTTGTGTGACCAGAGACACTGAGGTTGTTTTCACAGGCCTTAGCTGTTTAGCATCCAGCTTAGGCACTTTGAGGCCACAAACTGAGTGTTCTAGCACTGAAAATTCTTGTGACCATGCTGTCAGTGCATCTACTAAAGATGCTGATACCCAAATGATCAGTGCAGAGCTCTGCAGCCCGGCCAACTTGTGCTCCAGACCATGGCCAAGAGAAAAGAGGTTCCCTGCATCAGCCCATCTCTGTATCTCTTCAGTTCTTTATGCTGAAATCTTCACAGCTGCCCCATAGCTGAAGAAGCCTCAACTTCCCCAAGTCACTTCTGTTGCTGTTATCGCCTCTGTGGCAACATTAAAATAGGACCAAGGCACGATGCATTTATTGCTAAAATATCAAAATGAGTAACTGCATTGATAATCTTAGCAATGCAAAAAGAGGGAGAATGTTTGGAAGGGAAAACTCCAAGTTCAAGTATTAATCAGGTTGCATTGATATACAGACAGCACAAAGCTCCTGTCACCTACCTGCCGTTCAGTTTGAGTGTCATGACGCTGTTTTACTTTGCCTGAGATTTCCTTGAAAGAACTGATGTTAGTAGTTGCAATTCTAAGCATCAAAGCCATTTATCATTTTAGAAATACTCTAGGAAGAAAATTAATAGAATCATTTTGGTTGGAAGAGACCCTCAAGATCATCGAGTCCAACCATTAACCCAACCCTGGCACTCACCCATGTCCCTAAGAACCTCATCTCCATGTCTGTTAAACCCCTCCAGGGATGGTGACTCCACCACTGCCCTGGGCAGCCTGTTCGAATGCCTGGCAACCCTTTCTGGGTGTTGTTCCCAATATCCCATCTAAACCACTTATACATCTCTACCCAATCTCCCTAGATTTATCCAAGGGTGTTGGTCCTGCAAGTGCTGGGTTTTAATTATTTATTTGTTTCAACATCAAAGTGTAATTTATTTCCTTTACAAAGACTTTCCTGAGCTTAATCTTGGCCATACCGGACAGCTGGGTTCTGTGGATGTTGCGGCTGTCCTGGCATGGTCTGAGAGCAGAAGAACTGGGAGTAGCATCTGTGAAGACAGCAGTCTCTATTTTTTCAATCTGGGAGCCCCTTGAGGGTGGTGGTATATGTCCCTGGCAATGCTGGTAGGAGGAGAGAGGTCTTCTCTCGTGCTGGGGAGTTCTGAACCCTTGTAGATCAAATTAAGTGACATTGTTTTAAGTCTGGATGCCATCTCTCCAGCTTCACCTAAATTTTCACTCCATTTTAGCGATCCAGGTTTGCAAAGGTATGGTTTATGTTTGCAAAAGGATAGTTCATGATTACAGTATCTGCATCCAGATATATGGTTGCAATTCCTTACCCAGGTGTAGGATACAGAAAATAATCCCATGTGCTACTGCTATACCTATACATCCAGGAGGAGCCTCATTCAGGTAGCACAAATATTCCCTTCACTTACAAACTCAGGGTTTATTTGATCTGGTAGTAAAATATGAAAAAGCACGCCTCTTTTTACAGAAATAGGAAATCCACAATTTAAAACAAGTAAAAACCATAGCAAGTAATTACCATTGTAATGAGGCAACCAGTGGTTCCAGAGTTCTTGTGCTGATGGAAGACCACATGCATATAGTTTCAGAAGTGGAGTGATGTTTGATCGTATGCTTCTCTAGTGTTACAAAAATGTGGAAGCTTGAATAAAAAAACTGTATTTATCCATATTTTTTATGGAATTAAAAAAATGTGCTTGTTGGTGGAAGTAGCTGGAAGTAGCTGCTGCAGCACATATTGATGCCCCATCGATACTAAGCATTTGCCTTATTGCAAGCATTTGTGTAGGTTACTATGAATAAACATAAATACTGATTTGTACGTATTGCCCTTCCACTGACACAGAGATATATTGCCTTACTTTGGAAGTCTGTGCACCCTTCTACTTTGCATAGATGGCTAAAGGAGATGCAAGGCACCCTTCTTTGGAGAGGTAATTTAGAGGAGAGAAAAAGGTCTTTGTGCAATTTTACAGTGTAGTCTGCATGTAAGTAAGGCAGAATTTGTTCCTGTAAGTTTTATTCTATGCACTGTGAGGCATGGTGCTTTCCTTTTTCAATACAATAAACCAAAATAGCTTTTTATGTTTTGCTGTTAAACTTTTTCCTGTTGTTTTTGTAATGGGTGAAAATATATTTTAAACTTTGTTCTTTCACCCTGCTTTTTACTTTTTCATTGTTTGTCCTCCAGCCCTCGCTACTTCTGCACCCTTTCCTTTGTCGTTTTTTAATAAGGGATATCCCAAAGATGCATTGCTTGACTTTTTATTGCTAATCTTGCATCTATTTCAATCATATTGACTTGGAGAATATGCCTTGTAAATAAGAATACCAGCTGATATACTGAATATAATCCTTGCTTTCTAAGCATTGATTGTTTTCACAGCATCCTGAAAGGGTAAGCAGTCTTACTATCCAAATATCATAGCTGGGGAACAGGCTACCAAAAAGCTTTGTGATTTATGTGAAGCCCCAGTGGGAATAAATGTCAGGTTTAGAATTCCTGGCTTCTTTTCCTGTGTTTGGACTCACACCGTCTCTCAAAGAAACACTTGATTCTTCCTAATACTATGTACCCTCCCATGTGTGTTAAATGTACCCATTTGAAAAGTAGCTGGTACTCCATTCTCTGTGTGTCCTATTGAAACTAATGGATGCCTGCAGGCAGGCGTAAGGTATCGTTACCTTTGACAGCCAGTATGTTTTATGTTTTAAATTATGTGTTAGGCAGAATTTTTGGATAGTAATTTGATATAATGAGATGCGCTTCTAATATCAACCCTAGTATGGGAAGGCCTTGCAGCCAGCCTACTCTTTATTTAAAATTATTCCATTTCAGATGTCCTAATGAGTGCTGCGAGTTGTGTAATTCTTTTATAATTTTCCAACATTCCCAGAAGGAAACTAGGGGCTGGAGTTTTTTCTATTTTTGTTTTAGTTTATTTCGAATTAGGGTGAGCACAGAATAAAGATCTAGGGGAAGAGTTTTGTGAAACGCTTGCTATTGTGAGAATGGCAATTAAGAAAAAAAATATTGTGGTCTACAAATGTTAATGATAAGGCAAGTCTTAATGCCTCTGCTGTTTGCTATTATCTTATAAATATCTCGACTCTGACTTTACAGTGCTGTTTATGGAATTTAATAAAGCAAATGTAATAATGCTGCCTGTGCTTTAATGCACAATCTCAATTGAGTTGACCAGAAGATAAATAGGAACAGGAATGATAGTGCGTTCCTACAGATTGTTTTTAATAAGCATGTTATTTAGTTGATCAGCCCAGTGCAGTAATGCCTCCTATCCTGCTCTACCAGACAAATTTATTAATGCTTCCACCCCCCCCATTTCTCTGAGAACATTGATTCCCTGCAGACATATCTCTATTAAACCTCTAGAAAGTCACAACTTCCAAATTAGATTAAGTAGCAGGAATGGTACTAGAGGAATCAAAGAAAATTGAGTGCGTTATTGAATTCATGCCACATTGTCTCAGGAAGAGACGGGAGTTATATGTAGTGGTAACTTTTGTCCTTACTGTACTAACAAAGCTGTGGGCATTGCTGTCAAACCTCATTGTCTGCAGCGCGTCAGGATAAAATGAATCTTTTATCTAAACTCGTACCTAGCGAGGTTTTACAAATGAGAAATAGGTTTCGGAAGGAAGCTTTACAATTGATCAAAATCATTTGCCATTATTTGCTGTACACAACCCTATCCTAAAAACCCTACTGACAAAAATGTTAAAAAAGCATCTGGCTTTGGATTGTAAGCAGACTTGCTTGTCATGCTGGCAGTTGCAAAATGCAGATATTCATTTTAAAGCTGCCTATTTCTCATTTTGATCTGACATATTAAAAAGCATATAATTAATGGTTGACATTAGTAATTAACATTAACTTTATGGTGCTTAATATGCCATCATTCATCCATCAAATAACTGGTATGCATAATGTCTCTGCATAAAGGTTTTAATTGCACAAAATGATCCTTCAGTTCTCAGGCTCTGCAGTTTAAAGTAGTTGCAAATGCGTTTTTAAAAGACGAGAATTTTTCATTTATTGAGTGTAAACAGCGTTTTTGTTTCTCCCTAGGAGCGTGCACAAGCGCGTAGGCCAGGGACTTCGACTGGGGCACACGGCCCAAGGCGCGCAGCTCCCATTAGTGGCTAAAGAGCACCACCTTGCTGTCGCCAGCGCTCTCTGGAGAAATTTCTTTCCCTATTTGAAGAGCCAGAGAATGTCACAGATGCCACCTTCCCCACAGCTTGCTGACACAGCTGCAGGTGAGCATTGACCCTCCCTGCAACTACTGGTTTTGGTTCTATTTTCTGGGTCACAAACTTACAAGCATTTTGTATTTTGGGATGTTTCTGCTCCTGTGTACTAACTTTAAGTATGCATAAATGCAAAAAGTAGATTCTATGCTAAATATTTTGACAGGAAGAAATATTGTAGTGTTGAATTACTTGATAGAATACAAACAGATTGAGAACTCCAAAGGGATTTGAAGCTGTACAAGCCTGACTTCCTTTTCCCTGCTATTCACAGATTATAATCAACATTCCAACGTTCTACAATATAAATGAGAATGCCTTCTTTCACTATATCCAGAATTTACATTTTTTGCTAGAAGTTTGTTACAATTTTGTGTTGAACTATTCCTTATGGTTGTGATACAAAATAAGCTTTTCTTAAATAATATTTTACATTTGAAGACAGTTTTCAAAAGTTGATGACATGATTTAGTTTTTGCTGAACCTTTATGGTCATGGTTGTAAAGCTATTTCATAAATCATTTAAACTATTTATCTTGCTTTACACTTGAGGGTTTTAACCTTGAAGTAAAACATTCCACATGTATATGAACTCCACATGCAATGAGTCAGCATGGCAGTGAATAGAAAGAAATCCCAGTTTGATCTTTAACATCGGTAGCTAGCATTGTATTCTGTAGTTACAATGAAATCTTGTATCCGGTTAACTACATTTTAGAGAAATGAAATATAAAATGATGTGAATTAGATAAAGTTCAAGCTCAGAAGCACCGAGACAGTAATAGGAAAGTTAAAAGACCTGCCATCTGAAGCAGCTCTGCAGTAATTAGTAGGGTGTGTTAATGAAGGCGGCAGCGTGCAGCGGTTGTGGTCTCAGGCTGCTGAAGCCTATGTGGGCAACAGCAACGCAAACCAAAGGAAGAGGTTGTTAATGCTCAAAACTTCCGTTCGTTTCCTACAGCCTCACATCTCCTTATTTTACATTAACGCAGCCAAATAGCAAGAAGAACAACCTATTACAAACTCCGCTGCGGGGGAAGGCGACCCCTTCCCACGCTGCACTTGCTCCTCACCCCCGAGGTTGCAGCTGTCCCAGCTCTCCTGCTCCCCCTGCCAGGCAAACAGCCTGGGACTCTCCTTGTCCCTTCCCTCTCCCGTTTCTCCCCGACCCGTGTTACGGCCGATGCTGCAGGAGCAATGTGATAATCTGGAAGAAGGCTGGCACAAGCTGCTTCCTCACCAAAGGCAGAGCGGGACTCTGCGTGACCTCCTGTTGTATTCTGAGGCACGTAAGGAAATGTGAAGTCCCTCATAGCTCGGGGTAGTCTCTCTCTACACGATTAATTAAATCGGCTTCATTGTTGCGTCTGTAAACTAGCCTTTTCCGTCTAATTTGAAGTCAGCGTCTCAATGCATGCAGTTTTAGAAATCATTATTTTAATATACTAATATTACATTTATATTTAACTTAGGTTGGAGAATTTGGGAACCAGTGAGCCTCTTTATTTCATTGCCCTCCAAAGTCAGTTTTCCTGACTCATTTGATGCCTCTCGTTTCCTGTAACGTAATAACTGCTCAGCATTTCAAATTACATTTTCTTCCTGAGTTTAAATGCGTTTTTCATTTGCAGCGTAAAGAATGTGCTATATTTTTTTATGCTGGTGGTGTTAGATATAAATTCCACAGTAGACCTAACAGAAACAGCAAAAGGTTATAAACTTCATTAACAAAAACTGCACAAAGTACTGTCCCAGCTTCTAGATCTGCAACTGTTGCATGAATATCCTTTTTTTCAAGAATAAGCATGTCCATAGTGCTTTATTTACACAGTAACTCTGGATACATGAAAGTCTATTCTAAAAATAGAAAGTACCAGCTTTTACTAGTGAATTATTTCCAGATACAGTTTTTCACTGCGAGAAGTGTGCAAAAACAACTAAGCAAATAAATAAAACTCAACCCTGTAAAGCACAGTAACACTTGGGTGTACAAGGGAAGAAGTGGTGGATGGAGGCAAAGAAGACCAAAAAGCAAGTTTTTAAGACATATTATTTATTGCATAGGTGGTAATGATTCACGGCTTATAATCTGTGGTTTCATGAATGTATTTAAAATTGTACATGTTTAGATCCATTTTCCCTCCTTTGCGTTCAGTGTGTCATGTTGGCTTACAAACTCCTTGGGACAGAGACTGCACTTTAACATGTACAAATGCTATCTGTTAGAATAGTTGCCCAGTTTTAGTTGAGACTTCCAGTACCCCCCGGCTGCACGTTATTAATGATAACTAGTTTTCAATGCTTTTTAGTGGAACAGGGTTGTACCGCGAGACCATTAACATAGTGCCATGTTGTTATTTCTTTAAAATCAGGTTTTACTCTCTTGGCTTTGGATATACCCAGCAAAGCCCTGTCAGAACTCCAGCCACAGCCCGTTCTATCGATGATGCAGCTGTTTGGATGGGATGACATGGTGTGGCCTCAGCTGGTGTCAAGATACCTGAGTCACCTAATTCAAAACAGGTGAAAAAATGCAACTGCTTGTTCTTCCAGTACTTTCTCATTTTTTTTATTAGACTTGTGGAAAATGTAGCTTCAAACAGTGTTTTCATTATGTTGGTCCAGGTTCTTTGCCTCTGTTAAAGTTCTAGGTCTCTTGAAATCATCTGGGACATTTCACAGGGGACAGTGGATGCTATTTGGGTTGGGTTGTTGGGGTTTTTTTGTGTGTAAATAGCTTAAGATACTCAAGGAAGATAGGTAAGTACTTTGAAAAAGTTATTTGTCTTTTCATATAGCAAACCACCTATTTTTTCCCAATGAAAACCATGTCATTACTAACAGATTTCGCAAAATGAGGACCTAGGTAATATCTTCCGAGAAGTACTTCTGTGAAGAGCAGTACTGCGTCAAAGTGAAATGCCTGAACCCATAACCTATTTTTAATTTGCATAGTTACAGTTATCCACCCCCTTCTATTGTTGCTATGCTTGGGCAAAGTTGTTACGGTAGCCTCCTGCCCTAGCTGCTCTTGAAGTTGAATAATGGAGCTTGGTAAATTTTAAAATTTCTAGTTTAAAGTACTGGTCTTAGTTTTCCTCTACTGGTTACATTAAGCACAAAAGAAGTTAAATCTTCTCATCGAAAGTCAAGATAAACATTATGATAGGAATCTGAAGATACTCTATAGTAAGTATTCAATGTTTAAATATCTTGATTTCTTCAAAATGAAGAACTCCTGCAGGATGCTGAGGATGATGGGTTGAGCAGTATCGAAAGTATGAGGAAAAATGACTGTAAGGAAATGCATGCATTAAAACTTTATTTTTGACAAGCTTGGAACAATTTCTGAGTGCATATTAATGTTCATGTAGCTCAAGTTTCTGAGACCCACTAAATGGATGCATTAAATTAAACAACAAGTTTGGAAAATTTATCACATTTCTATGTTTTACATGCCAATGTCAAATTTTCCTAGTATCACAGCATTGTTTATGTTGGAAGGGACTCTTGAGATCAGGCATTCTGATTTGTCCAATGCTTCTGCTCCAGCAGGGGCAGCTTGAGCAGATTGCCCGGGACACTGTCCAGTCAGAAATTTCTATACCTGAGAAATTTTATTTGCTTTAAGTAGGCCCCTATGAACCTAAGATAGATGGATGGTAGTCGTGGTGTGATTTATTTCTCCCCCCACCCCTTCTGAATCAGGCTGTGGAAGCAGGGGAGGTGAGAGATGGCTGTATTTGAAAGTAACAAACCTTGCACATTTTTAGGGTACATATTGTACGAAGGAGCAGAGCTGTAAATCAGGCTGTGGTAAAGACTATTTCAGTGTCATTGGCAAAGCTGAGACTATGGCCTTCTTGCAGGGAAATGTTAAATCAGGTTGAATTCGTTTCCTCGTGTGTCAGTTTGGGAGTCAGGGAAGGAGCATTGAGTCCTCTGATTTGCCATATTTCGCTTGTATGATCTTTACAGAGTTTCATACAAGGTTGCAGATACCTAGCATGCGCTGAATAGGAGTTAAGCACATAAATACCCCTTTATAATTTGAATTTTGTTGCTCTTCAGGTGAGATCAAGAAAAACATTTTGATACCTAAACTGGAATTTTGGTTTAATTTAGGTACTTAAGGCTGATTACCGGCTCCCCCTGTAAACACTTAAGTGACTGAAAGTAGTTACTTGAGTATTCATTAGCGATATTCATTAAGCACCTGACATATATATCCACAGATACATTGCAATGCTGGCTGAGGTAACATTTACTGTATTTGGAACCACGGCCAAAGCATTCCTGTTCCAAGTGCCTGGAACCATGATTGTACTAGCAAGCGGAGAGCCTGCACACGTGGCCAGTGCTGAGCTCCCCAAACAGCCCTGCTGCCATCACCAACGCAGTTGGTATTGATGGTAGTTACCCGCTGTGCATTAGTTGAGAGGCTACAGCACTCGTGCAAGAATTTGGAAAACCCTTCTCTGAGAGAATTCAAACCTTTATTTCCAAGTGACCACCTTAGGAATGAGAGGACCTCACCCTCATCTTAGAGGTTGTGCCGTGGAGTAAGTGAAAATGTCAGGTCCGTGGATCCGTACTGAGAGAACTAGCAGGAGAAAGCGTGACTCCGTAGCTGAGTGATGGTGGATATTTGTCTTTTGCTTTCATGTGTGCATATTCTCTCTCGTTGTCTCTCATACGTTCTCACTCTGTGTCACATTTCTGCTTTTCTGACTCTCGCCCCTGCTGGACGCATGGGACAGAAAGCGCTCACACCGAGGGAAATCTTTCTGCCCCTGAGCTGTTGCGGTTGCAGTTTTCCAGCCCCAGGAGAACGGGCTGTTTACCCGATCAGTTGCCTCAAGGCTGACAAGGGAAAACTGAAGTATCTGTGCCTGGGCAAAGGTGTGTGTGTCCCTGCCTCATCAGCAGAGCTGTAAGACGCTCAGATTTCCTTGTGAAAGGACAATGAGCAGCCAAGAGAAAACTATTTTGGTAGAATTATGCAGAGTTATCATGCTCTAAACACTGTCATTTTATTATATGCTAATAAGATGGCATTTTTTTGTAGCGTGATTCATCTACTTATTTACCTTAGGCAGTTGTAGAGCAAAAGTTATCGAAGTATCTAAGTGTTGGGATCTTAAGGCTTCATGGTTACTGCACTCTGATAATTTTCACATCAAACGTTCTCAGTTAAAAAGTAAAAAGATTATTTTATTGTGGATGCTGTTATATACCCTGCAAGCTCTGCCTGGTCTCTTTAAGATTGAAGCTTGTTCTGCATATCAGCTATTTCAATATCAATAACAAAGGTTCTGATGGACAAGCTGTGCCCTTGGGAACGTGCACACAAGCTTTGGCGTTTCTTTTGCAGTGGTGCCTAAAAGTTTCTCTTCAGATCCATGTTGCGTAGTACGTGGTAGTATTAAAACCTCTTTAACTTCGTGCATGTGTATAAGCTCACTGGTTTAAAAGGGCCACTTGCCATGCTTCTTGCAGGTAGTTATTGTTCGTTCCTTTCTTAAGGATAAGGAGCATATTCCTCTCCAGTTTTTGGAAGATGCCTAAGTGGCCTACCTATCAGCAAGCAAGAGAAACAAGAGTAAGACTGCCGCAGAAAGTGTTTTTGTGAGCCTTTGGGGCCGAGTAGCTGTTAACCTCAAGATTACATGAGGCTGGAACTGTTTATATGATACTGCAAAGAGCATTAAGTCCATAGGCATCCTGGTTTTTTTTCTCTTTTGATACTAGAATTTAATTTTAATTTTTTTATATTTTATTTGCTTGTATTTGGTCTCCTTATCTATTTTGTCAATGGTACTTCAGCAGGGATCTTCAGACAAAGATATGGTTGTCTTTGGTTTTAACTAAATGGAACAGAAAAAAAAACTTTATTAATGTTGTTTAGTGAGAAACAGAATCCAGTTTGGTTTCCGTCTGGACCTGTGTTGCCTTTCTGTTGCAAGCGTGAGTAAAAATTCAGTAGAAAATAAGTAGGTTTATATGTACATATATCAATAAAAGAGTACAAGCATTTTACATTAAAGTTGAAGCACCAAGGACTGACCAGGGAGGAAGACTCTCAAATAAAAAGGTGTAACTATTTTCGAGAAATTTCACTGACCTGAAGCACACACAGAGCTCATCCGATAGGAATTGCAAACAGGGTGCAGAACAGACCCGCTGTCCCTTAGCCAGGAGTTTCTGCAGAATTAATGATGCAGAGCTGTTATGCTTGGCAAAAACTGATTACAGCAGCTACTCGCAGTTGTAAGGCAGGTAAAACTTTGGGAATACTCAACCATGGAGTGCAGGGGTTGTGCATTGAGTGTTTGCTCTGTGGGGCAATATATATACTTGTGTGTGTATACATACATAAATGCATGTGTCTGTAAGTGTACATCAAGTATTGCAGTTTCCTTCCTCATCTCCAAGCTGCCTTCTTTATGTTTCCCTTATTGATTTATTTCTAACACAACATGTCTTTATTTGCTAAAGCAAAGCTTCTCCATCTTTTATGTAACTAGGACTAAGTAGACTTCAGAGTAACGTGGGGCACCTTTATATGAAAGGGGCAACTTAAGCAGAGCCAATATGAAGTTCAGGTTGAGTCACTTAAACTATTCCCAACATTGTATGTTGTCAGTTTAGATAGTACTGTGAAATTATCCATTGGTAGAATAAGACATTTCCCATTGTGTGAATTTCTCTCCCTTTGTTTTATGTAGAGAAAACATACATATATGTGTATATGTGCTTTTATATTACCATGTGTGGCAATACCAAGTTTATAGTGTTCTCTGTATGTAGGTATCAGAATATCATGAGCAAAGTCTGCAGAGCACACAAAAAGAATGCCAGTTGGCCTTTCTATTACTTTATTTCTAATTGTTTCTGTGTACTGTTTCTATTTGTCTACAGCCAAATGAGATGCTCTGTTACTTTTGGCATACATTTGTTAGATCTCCTTACCTTTTTCTTCCTCTTCTACCTACGCAGTGCACTGCGTGAAGCTTTTTCTAGTATGGGATATACATCCTATGAAGCTTTGACAGTACGTTCTTGGTTTCGATGCGTTTTGCAAATGTTCATAGATCAACCGACTGGTACGCTGGCCAAGACAGATGCTGAGCGAACAGTTGGTAAGTGTTCACATTTCCCTAATGTTTGCAGTAATGATTCTATATTGCAAAACTGGCAAACATTTTCAGCTAATTACAGAATGTATTTCTGTTTGTATTCCTTTACTTTTACCTAATTACAAAATGTGTTTCTTTACGCTGCTTGTGCTATTTATTGATAGTTTGCTCTGCATATGACAAGTTTATCACAAACAAAGATAAAAGAGCTTGTTTCCTTGGAAGCAAAGAACAAAAACTTGCTCCCGAGGAGACAAGCTATTTTTCCCCCATGGAGAAACTGCTCTGAAAAAAATGAAAATCTGAAGTAAATAGTCAGAAATCATGCTGTGAATGCCCTAAAAGAAAAAAAAAAAAAAAA
>VWYH01003561.1:558992-657128 GCA_013399365.1 Pampusana beccarii | reverse complement strand
AGGAAAAAAATCCAGTTGCAAGTAATTCTTTCCTTTTCTGTATTGGATATTTTGTATTTTTAGAGCAATACCTCATCACTTCTTCTATAAAACACTGCGGTTCTGTAGAACACATCTTCTAGCAACTGTCTTTCATACACATTTTCTAGATTTTGAAGAAAATGATCAGTAAAATGAAAGACTTGTTTATCCATCCTTAATTCTATTCACTCTCTTATAACTGTATTAGAAAAATAACTAGTTTGGACACAAGTTCTTTGTCTAGAGGGATGCAGTCAATTGCAGAATCCTTGTANAAAAAAAAAAAAAAAAAGAGGAAAAAAATCCAGTTGCAAGTAATTCTTTCCTTTTCTATATTGGATATTTTGTATTTTTAGAGCAATACCTCATCACTTCTATAAAACACTGCAGTTCTAATTATCTGTAGAACACATCTTCTAGCGACTGTTTTTCATACACATTTTCTAGATTTTGAAGAAAATGATCAGTAAAATGAAAGACTTGTTTATCCATCCTTAATTCTATTCACTCTCTTATAACTGTATTAGAAAAATAACTAGTTTGGACACAAGTTCTTTGTCTAGAGGGATGCAGTCAATTGCAGAATCCTTGTATTTTAGCCATTTAAAAATCATATTTCATTTTAACATTTTGTGACTAAAGCAAATCGAAAACCGTAACTGCATACTATATTTACTGCTGTGCTCTCTTGTAACAATCAGGGAAAGCCTATATGGAGCAGCTGACTGAGATGACAAGACTGATTTTTAAGCTCTCGGAAGTAGAAAACATTCTTTCAAAGGCTCATGTTGAAGAGTCAGTTTTCAAGCAAGACCCTAAAAATGCTCTTGTCCAGTTCATTAAGGTACGGTACATCTCTGTGTTAGCTTCATAAGACAATTTTAGTGAAAAGAAACTACGTATCAGATTTTGTATATACAAAAAGAAATTACGCAACCCTCATGAGAGACTTAGTAAGTTTATTTATATTTATTTCGATGGTTTTGTTTTCTCAGGCTGTTGGTAGAACTTACAGTGGCCTTCAGATGCTCCCTGAGAAATCTGCCATGGTAGCAAAGACTCTGGAGTATTTAGGTGATGTACTGAAGTATGTAAAACCTTATCTGAAGATGAAAGGACCTCCAGAAGGTCTGCAGCTTACATATTGGATCATAGGTAATTATTTTGTAATCTCTTTTCTCTTAGTAATATAGTTTTAAGGAATTGTTTGGGTTTGTTTGTTTTTTTTTAATTACCCTTGCAAATCAGTATTTTCAAAAGTAAGTTGGTTTTGTGTCTTTTACCACTGAAAAACACCTGGTTTACCTAAACAAAACCAGAAACAATGACAAAGCAATAAGGAAGCGTTATGAAAGTCTACATCGTATTTACTGGAGTTATTGTAGAGGACAGATTGGGTTCCTCTTAGAACTGCTTCTCTTACATACACGCTGTGCTCCATTAAAGCTCAAATTTCTTCATTAAAGTATGGAACCACTGACAGGATGGAAGAATGAGAGTGCTGTTTATTATGAATGAATATTCAAATAAACCTTATGTCTCTTAAAGACAGAGGGAATGATGTGCACGTACACACAAAGTACGTAATGATTATAAGGAATACAGTGAAACGCACATCCAAGATGCAGGAGGTGCATCAAATGTAATGGAATTTGAGTTTTGTAAAATACTTCACCTTTCTGGTGCAAGATCTGCATATTCTGATATACAAGAGGTGTTGGGTTGGAACCTTGCAAAGTAATTTTAGATTTGGTATTTTCCTTTTTGCTATTTACAGTAGGAAACAATCTTCAGTCATGCTGTTGTGTATGAGAAATTGTCCTTTCTTTTTAGTTAAGAACACATTAAAAAGGCTTAAAGAAAAAAATATTTAAGTGTATTTCAATCACTTCTTCACACTCTGTGGGCTTGTTAAATTATAAGGACAAAGCAAGAAACTTAACAAATCTAAATACCTCCCATCTGTGGTCAGATTGTGTCTTCTTCTGTCCCATACATCACAGCAGTGATAATAGATAGAGTATTTTTAGCTGGAATGAGCATGTTTCTTTCAAAGCAGGAAGCTTAGACAACATTATTTAGAAGTATTGTTAAGTGATCATTCTCTTTGTCTATGATTGATCATTGTGTTTTCTTTCACTCCACAAGATTAATGTTGTTTTGCGTTCTTTTTAGAGATGGGAATGAATGTCTTTTATAGATTAATAACATCTTGTAACAGCCTACTTTTGATCTTTCATTATTTTTGAAGTCTTAAACGTATTTTCTTGGGATATTTCCATATTTTCAACACAACAAGCTTTTTCTGGCTTCTAATTAAATATAAAGTTAAGAATGTATGTAGGAGTTACTACATAGAAATCTTGTTTAATTTCATCTGTATTTTGAGTATTAACGCTCATTAATATAGAGTTATTTTCTCCAGAAAAATTACACCTCACCTGCAATAAAGATGTTTCTCAAAGTTAGGGTATTTACACCTTTTTACTTTTTTTTTTTTTTTTTTTTTTTATTTTTTTTTTTTAATTTTTTTTTTTTTTTTTTTATTTTATATTTTTGTTTTTTTAAATAATTACATATTTTTTTTTATTTAAATATTTTTATTTTTTTTTTTTTTAAGTTTTTTTTAAATTTTAGGTTTTTTTTACTTTTTCTTTTTTTTTTTTTTTTTGCAACTCGAAGATTTTAATATGAGCTCAAAGCTGCTCAAGTGATACGTTAATGTGCTGAAAACAAGAAAGCTGTTCTCTGTGGCTCTCATTTTGTGAAGTGAGAGCCCACAAAGATCCAGAGATACCATGCTGCTTTAGTGAAGTTGGCTGCCCCTCATTCTTTTTAATCTGCTGAATTAGATGCATTAAATACAATTTGAAAGATATTAAATGTTTTCCTAACGTTTAATCGCTGTGTGAGTAGTTGCTGATGTGGCCACAGTGGTGTTAGATAAATGTGAAGGGAAGGCAGAGGCAGCATCTCTCTGCAAAATGTGATGAATATAAACAGTAAGGCAAATGTTTCAATGCATGTGTATTGATTGCAGTAGTGTTATGTATCAAGTTTAGTTAAATTTTTCTGCAGGGGTATCAGAGACTGTCCTTTCTTTAGCGTTACTGTACTTTTCCTAAAGCAGCTTCACTTGTCTAAAAACTTGTAATGTATTGAATTGATTTAGTACTTTCATGTTGTTGAACTGTAAATGGACTTTGAGTTGTCTTGACTGGGCTTTTTCTGAAGGGATACCGTGGAATGCATACGTGGGAGCGAAACATTACAGTTCCTGTTGCTACTCCTGGATTATCTAATTTAACGTAATTGCCTCTTTAGGATTTGGGTTGCGGTGTTTGGTTTTTTTTCTGACTCTAAAGTGCTTTGGGATTTCTTGATTCTGTTTTCAACAGGATGCCTGGTAAAGTTCTGGGCACCGATACTGGCTACTTCCAAAGCGCAGCAACTCTTGTTCCGCATCGTGGATTGCTTACTGCTCCCGCACTCCGTGCTCCAGCAGGACAAGGAGCTGCCTGTGGCTCTGCTCTCTGCCATTCAGGAAAGCCTCCCTCTTTATCTGCAGGTAAATATCTGAACTCTGTTATCAGCAGACAAACGTATCTTCGGGAAAAGATTCATTTTGCGGAGGATGTTTTCTTTTTCCCTGATCAAAACAAGTGCTGACTGAATTTAAAGAAGCAGCAAGAGGAGTTTTTTCTTCTTGTAGAAGTGGAAGGTAGAATGCCACGCCATTGCTTTTGCTCTCATTACGTGCAGCTGTGCCACGCTCCAGAGTTACTGGTCTAATCGCTGTACACAGAGAAGCTTTTAGCCAACCTGCTGTTTACACTGGTCTCTGATGTGAGAGATTTCTGAAACAGTGGATCAAATAATCATGATATGCAGCAAGGCTCTTGTTGAGATTACAGAGCAAACAAATGTTTTAAATCATCCTTGACTTGGCTAACTGTAGATAATTAAAGACGAGCTATTCTTTTTTTGCTGTTGTTGCTCCTAGTAGCAAAAGACAATTATCTGCATATCATGGTACTCTTTTATCTTAATAGTTTGAGAATATGTTTTGCTGAATCAAGTTCCTGCTGCTCACGCTTTCATGACTAAAGCCTTCTTGCCCATTATTCCTCCTGTTCTTCCTTCAGCTTACCTGTCACTCTTGAGACTCTGTAGGGCTTGTTGATGCTGTAGAAAGAGACAAATTCCTGCAGGTAAGGAAGAAAAAATAATGTGTTTTTAAAATAAACAAGTTGACACGTTTTTCCTTGTAAATCCTTGGGTCTTTTTTGGTTACTTTTCCCTTCCCTCTTAGTTTTCGTTTTGATTGCAGTCTTAACTGATTACTTTACAGGACTGTGTTGTGAAACAATGCAGTCGTGACGCTGTAAACATCCTTGGATTTATTCCTTTCAAAAGTTGCGTTGTGATTGATGGCATGTCATATGGGTGTGAATATCATTATATAATGATGTGCAGAATACAACTTGCTTTGCTGCTTTGTAGGTATTTTCAGAAGTTATATACATGTAGGACCATCTGGACACTGATATTACCACAGAATGTGACTGTCTGCTTGCTAATTCGGTATTTTAGTCAGAGAGCAGTTTCTCTGTAGCCTGCACACACGGATGTACTTTCGAGATGAAACCACTCAAGTTGGTTTTGAAGTCCGAGTGTTGTGGACCCTTATTTCCTGTTTTCTTTGTCCGTCTCTGGCTTTCTGGCCTCACGGTCATATTCTTCAGCAATCCACCACGTGGCCCACGCGCTTTCTGGCTAAGCTAGATCATCTTATTGACCAAATAGTTTATTTTAGACAAACGCTGCTTCTAGAAAACCAAAAATTCTTTAATTTGACAAACACTTCTGGGGAGAGAAGACAAAGAGGAGAAGGCTTGTTTTTATTATTTCATTATGGAACTTCTGTATTTTATTATTTCTATTTACAACATTCCAGCATTTTTAAGTGCTTCAACCTGCTTCATTCTTTCCAAAGTACTTCCTTCCCCTTTATTTGGGAATGTGAAAAAATTCTGGTTTAGGATTAACTCAAGATGAAAATATTTCAATATCAGTTAAAATATATATTCTCTAAGGACTGCTTCTGAGTTCATTTGAGAATGAATGGATCCTGGTCACTTTCTGAATTCTCAGGTTATTGTTATACAGTTGGTTTAAGCCAAGCTGGCTTAAGGCAAAAGTAATTCCCTTTCACCCCTGTATGCATTCATATTTAATTTGCTTTAATGATTTTCTGAACATGGGATGATTCCAGTTCATGAGCTGATTCCACTAGTTACTATCTCCATGAAGCAAACGAAGAAACGCCAAAAACCCAAAGGGGCATATCACAAAAGTACTAAAATGGTATATATGGGAGGGAGAGCACTTAAACATGGTGGGAGGAACAACGGAGAAACAGCATCCTCTGGAAATAACCCCACCTTGACTGACCCAAGCTGCTGGTGAAACGTCGGCTCAGACTCTCCTTGGGTGGCTGCCCCGTGTCTGGTGACCATTCCTGGAAGCAGAGCAGTGGTGCTTTAGTGCCGGAGCCTTAATCCACCCTCGTGTTAGACAAACATTGTTCCATAGATCTGCCCCTGTTAATACTCTAGTTGACAACTTAATCCTTTGGCAGGTACGTAAAAATAAAGAAATGGGAATTTAGAGACCGTGCAAAATATTTTCTTATACATGTGAATTCTTTATTCATAGCCAAGGCATAAAAGCCTCTGAGCAGTATTTCTATTTGGAGGTCTTTTTAATTATCTTTTTTTTTCCTTTCTGAGAAGGTCCAGGTTCCCTATCAGTCTTTTCTTTTTCTCTTGTCCTGAATTCTCCTCCTTCAGCTCCTTCAGTGTGGGCTGCTCCCTCCTTTGTCCAGAAAACCTCCTTAAATCTCAGAAAACACCATAGTTAGCGGAAGTCCCTTCTTTCCAGAGCTTTTAACAACTAACCTTAATGTAGTCTATTTCATCTTTTATGGGGTTTTAAAAGGATTTGAAGTCAGTCTTAGCAGTAGGTCTCTAATTTCACCCATTCATTGGTGCAGCAATCTTACGAAATCCTGCAGAATTCCTGAACTGTATAGGCAAAGATTCCCCAGAGGGTCACGTACCCGGCCTCGTGGTAATGCAGCTGTCCATACAACTTGGGCAGCAGGCTCAGAAACAAAAGCAATGTCGTTGTCACTGTGCTGTGCTAAGAGAAGGCATCACCTTTGTTCATCACCCTATAATGGTGGAGGCCGATTTTTCATCTTTTAGGACAATATACAAAGTTCTTTCTCTCCCCACAGCAGGGCTGGAATGGGTCATTGCTACCTTCAAAATTCATCAAAACTGATGACTGCATCCCACCCTCCCTCACACCCTGCCCTCAACCTACGGCTTTATTTTTAATATATAAAAATTACATGCTTTGTTTAATTTTACACGTGCACAAATAATTGTCAAATGCTCTGACTGAGACTAGGCATTGCATTTCTCTCTTCTCAATTCAGACTGCCTGTGTTTAGTTGTTATGTATGTGTTTACTGTATATCTATACATACGGATATAAATTGGAGCTATACAGCTGCACCTTTTGGCAGCTATTGGGCAACTGGTCTATTCTCCACTGTAGTTTGAACTTATCTGGAAGTTTCCTTCAAACATGTTCACTGATGCTGCCCTGTCAAAATAACTTAGCTCTGGCAACTTTTAAACTGGTATTCTTTTTCTTGCCTAGAGGGTTACTGTATGGATATTATTACTCCCACTGTGCATCATCTGTTTTGATAATATTTGATAACCTAGGAAAGATTTTGCTGGGCTATAATATCGAAATTGTCCCCAGAGTTGTCTGAATGACAGACTTCAGAAAGTAAAGCATGAAGAACATGAACACCTGTTTTATAATTTTATGGGTCTGTTCTTAATTATGAGATGGTGAGGCGTGTAAAATGTCACGGGTATTTTGCCATTGTAAAAATAAGTTGGGATGTTTTGTGTGGTAGCAGATTGCTGAAGCCTATCACAGGACACTTCAGAGCAGTTGAGATTGCTCTTGGATAGATTTATTGGGGAATGATTGGGAGGAAGCTGGGTACACATTTACCAGTAATATGGGAAAGAACTGAAGCAGCGTACAGAACTTACAGAAGAAACAGTACTTTAAATAGATCTTGCAGAATACAGTGTAGGTGCATGGAATAAGCATAATATGCATAATAATGGGAAAGGTAAGGTAAGCTGCTTGATTTATCAGCATTAATCCTGTCCAAATACAGAAGATGGTTGATTTCTATCTAAATACAGGAGAGTGGTGAAAGAGCTTAATTCTAAATAGTGCTTGGCACATACATTTTCCAGGGATTTTAATGGGCCTGTGCAGGCTCAGCATTTGTCAAAGATCAGACCTTAAAAGCCCTCCTGTGAGCCACATCTGTGGTCTGATATTTGAGCAAGCTTATTAATACGCTTTGTGAATTATAGTATGTGTTTAATAGGAATTGTACAACATTAATTGGTGAACAGCAGATTTATTCCAACAGCAGGACCGATATTATAAGTCATCATTAGATAGCTTGGCATTTCTGCAGTGAATAGTTCCAGTAATCCATACTAATCGGTTCTTCGCTCTCCACAGGTGATTTACAGATATATGGTAAATCAGAAGAAAGAGGCAGCTCTGGCCACAAAAGGTTCCTGCAGTGAACTGCTCAGGAATCGGTTGCCTTTCTGCTAAAATGAGGAGCAGATGTTGTCATGCCCCTCTGCTCCCCTTAAAATGTCTTTGTCTTTCTTTTCTTTTTTTTTTTTTAACCTTGGAAGATGGCTAAAGAGCATAGTTAATAAAAAGAGAGCCGCTCTATCAATCTTTTAATGTCCATCTGCTTTGTAGGGATTGTCCTAGGGGTCTGGTGCGATTGATTTCAGATCTCCAGTCCAGAATTGCAGTCCAGTAGCACGTGTTTCTTTTCTCTCTCAGACGAACAGTAGCTTCCTTCATCTCTGTTAATTACTGGTGGGATTTTAAAGGAAGAAAGTTCCATGTGGTTTCCTTGTAATCACATCCTTGGCCAGCTCTGCCTAGGATGTTTTGCCCATTTGCAGCTACTGTGTGGTGTTGGTAACTTAGCCCTTGTGCCACTTGGGAAACTTTTAGGGAGCAGTAGAAGCATCAGGATCAAAGGTGTGTCAGTTCTTCCCTGAAGAGCTTTGATGCTGTAGATGTGCTCTTCATGGCCAGGTTTGATTCATGGATATTTCTACTACGTGGAAGGCTTTTTATTTAGGGGTGGTTTTGTGGCGCCCAACAAAATGTAAGGTGATTTTTCTTACTTTTGTCTCCCTGAGGAAAAAAAAAAAATCCTCTCTTAGAAGCCATTAGTGCTAATCTTGAAACTTTAATTAGGAAAAATTATTAGGATCTTCGTTATTGAAGAGAGAATTTTGGTATTACTATGTGGTTTTAAAAATCACACCTTATTTGAGAGGCAGCGACTCTGCCTCACCCACCAAAAAGGAACCTAAGATCCTTTATAAAGAAAACGTTAGGTTACAGACAAGAGGCGTTTTCTCTGGTTTTAAATGCTTCTTAAATTATCAGCTCTCCTTACGAGGTTTCAAGAGCTCTCTCCATCTTCATAACTAAAGAAAAAAATCACTATTTAACTTATGTCCTTTTTTTTCTGCTCTAGTCAAGAAGAGTATCTTTCATTAATGCTCTTGGTGGGGTGAGGTTTTTTTATCAATCCTTTCCTTCTTTTTCAGATTACATCTCTCCCCATCCCATGCCCCAAAAAATTAGAATCAATTTACTTCAACTCAAAAAATGAAAATGCTTATATGAAGGATTGGGCTAGGTTTGTTGATTCATCTTCAAATGAAACTATTAGAAGACCTGCAAAAAGTGTTCCTTCTGATATATAAACTCTATTTTTTTTTTGCTTTTTTTGCACCTACCGAGTAGCTTTAAGATAATTTCTTAAAAACAGTAACTCTTATTATTTAATAACTGAATTCTTCCTTCTTTTCTTGATGTTCCGTAGCATTTATTGATCCTCAATTTGAAGAACTGCCTCATTTTAGTAATTATCAATTTTTTTTAAGAATTCTGATATCGCAGCAGCTGCATTTTCCCACAAAGCAAAAAGAGGAGAGAATCTGACCTGTTTATCAAAGCTCCAGTTCAGAAAGTGTGGGGTTTGTCATTGGGACTTACCCAAGTTACCAGGGAAGCGTGCGAAGTTCAACTCTAACCACACACGTCCGTGTTCAGGAGAGCTGCCCACAGCAACTCTTCAGGTCCTGAACCGCCTCATTCCTTGAAGTCCCCCTTTTCCTGTATTTGCTTACTGTGGAACCAAAAGTGGGAACTCCCCATTTCAACAAAGTGCCAAGAAGACCCTCAGCTATAGCTCAACTTGCTTTTTTTTTTTTTTTCCTGAAAGAATTGTTCACACAGAGAGGTATAGATGCAAATCTTTTGAGGGAGGGACTCCGATGCAAGAAGCAACAGAAATACTCTTTGTCAGTAACTGAGAAAATGAAACAGCTTTCAAATATTTCTGCATTTTATACCTTCAAGCCTTGAACTATTCATTCGTATATTATATATCAGGGGCATGAGCTTCCCTCAGCAACCATCAGTATTCAGGCAGACACTCCTACCAAACCTGGAGTCTGGATTGCGAATGTGGAAGTTTGAAGTGCTGTTGAAGCTGCTGTCTAGGGAACTCGGTGCTTGAACTTCTTTTATGTCGTTATTCTTGTTGGACAAAACTGTTGTGAAAACTCTGAATTCTCAAGAGGCTTCTGTTTGTGCAGGTGACTGTGACCCTTGTGATAGGAGATCACTGGACTTTTTCCTCTTTTTCATAGTGATTTTTTTTCTTCTTTCTTTCGGTGATCAAAGGAAGGGGAAGGAAACTCTTAACTTTCTCTCACATAAACTTGTACCAATAAGAGAAATAGTATTTTTTTTTTTTCAGGCATACCGTGTACACATTACATAACTATGGGTTGTGTTCACATAGGCACTTTCTGGGCTAGTATATACTTTCATTACAGATTTTTCTCTGGCATCAATATAGCTTTTATGGGATAAATCACAGCAGTTTTAGCCTTATCTTAAACAGATTTTTTTTAAAAAAAAAATCTCTAAATCCTTTATAAATAGTGCCTAATTTACCCTACTTTGTTCACACTATGAGCAAATTTTTTCTTGTCAGACCATGATTCTAAGTGCTCATTTTTCTGCTATGTCATTTTTACAGTAATATCACACAGATGAGGTGTTCTCTCTCTGTCTGCCTTCATAAACCCTGCCTGACTAATATACTTTGCTAGACCACACACAGAGTTGAAAAATAGATGGGGAGCTCTTGAGAAACATTTTCTCAGGTCTGAAATGCCAAGTTTTTATTTCATATTTGAGTGGGAGCTTGTGTGTCCCAAAGCTTATCTTCCAAGTATATTAGCTAGTCTAGTAAAAGATTTTTCTCTCCTTTGCAAGCCTTGCTCTGTCTGCATGTATAGACCATCATATCTGTAGGAAATTATTGATGTGTATTTTTCACACAGTAGTTACTCTGTGCAGCAGTTCACACAGTGTGTAGCAAGTATTTAGCCTCTGGTTGTTAAAGATTTATCAAAATGTGTTGTTAAAAATTTATTCCATTTCTCACTTTAAAAATTTTTCTTCTACAGGGCCTGTCCTTTATATGTTGTCAGTCCCAAACGCAGGGTGCCTATTTAAATCAACTGCTCGGGAGCATTATTCAACAGTATTTTGGACGATTTCTCGCTGCTTCTCCGACTGTGCTTGGAGCCAGCCAGCATCCCATGGTGTCTGCTTTATGCAGTTCCATTACAGCCCCCCAGATGCTCCGTCTACGGAAAACCACTCTGCATGTCATAAAGTAAGGACCGGTGAAGTGAAAATAAAAATGAGTGACTCAGATTTCCCTAATAGCTTGTGAGAAGGGCAACGCAACCCTTTTCTTCTCAGTTAACTGATAGTTTGGCCATGGCAAGAGCCTCTAAGTTGCTGGGCAGGGAGCAAAGGAAAGGCAACGTGTATAGAGCAGGAGGGTAAAATTGGGAAGATCTGGAGACAAGCGAGAGAGTCATGGAGGATGGAGACTATAAGAAAAATACCACATGGGGCCACAGGAAAAGCAGGTATTTTTCTAGAAAAACTGCACTCCAATATACATCATCACCATGTGTTTGTGTCTCAGGCTGTGTTTAGGGTCACAGAGTCATAGGGCTTATAGTTGCCACAGTTACCTGTGTGTGGGAGGCTTGGTTGCACTATAAGTGTCAGGGTATACATGGGTGCCTATGTGTTTCCCAGGGGAAACGGGAAATTTGGAGTGTGGGGAGAGGAGCACATGGAGACAGGGAGACAGTTCATGGTCGCTGCGCTGTGACTCCTCGCACGATGCCAACAGCAGCTGTAAATGCCGCATCTTTGCTGCTGAGAGGCCAAAACCTTGTTTTACGTACCGCAAAAACAGGGAAAAATCTGTACTTTTTTGTGTGCTGAGAGAGGAATTAACGCCCCCTCAAATATAAGGTAATGGCTTATAGTCAAGGTAATTGTACTTTTCTCTGTTAAAGAATGTATGTACTTGCTGATTTTAGTGTTAATCTTGAGTAAATATAATACACAATCCCGTAAGTAAAGGATGCGTTATCACATATGAAGGGAGTGAATTAAGATTTCTCAATCTGATACGGTTTTAACTCATGAATACTCAAACTTCATCATCTTAGTAAAGCTATTTGTGAAAGTGTGCATTACATGTGTCAATTTTAAGACTGCTAGTGGAAAGAAAGGTCTCAAATTGTAATGGCAGTTGGTGATTTTTAAGACATGGAATGTTCCTTGGCGATCCAGGAAGAATATCTCAGAACTGAGCAGCAGCCTGATGTGCAGAGTGTTGGGTGGTCAGGAGGCAGTCACTACCTCTGAACATAAATACATACAGAGTTTGCTACGTGTTTTGTTGGACTAAAGCCAGTGAACCATATGATCAGGGTGTTTTATCCCGGTCAGAGAACGATTTTAGCGGAAGAGCACCCAAAAAAATTTATTCTGAAATTTCCATAGTAAATTATTGGGATAGAAGATTTCAGAGTTGCTAATATTTAAGTAAGACCACATGATACAAGAAATAGCGAAGTAAAGTATGACAACTTCCATTTGGCAAGTTATACCAGTGCTCTGAAGCTGTGCGATGAAATACTCAGATCTCAGAAATACAGCTTTCATTTGAAAGTTGCGGAAGCAAGCCTTGCTAAGTTTTTAACAAGGATGGTGTTTTTTTAATGGATGCATTTGCTCAGTAAACATGCATGCTGTGTTTGGGTAGCTAATGGTATCTAATATGAATATCTAAAAATTTATTTTGAAGGTTCTGAGAGTGTTCTTGTTAACTGATAAATAAATGCTGTGTCCTTTTTACCTGCAATCCTCTCTTCTGAATGTTTCAATTTACACTTACTGTCTTCAGATTTCAGTCAAGTCGTTTGTAATGTGAAATCAACAGTAGTTCAGATCATTGTATCCTTTTGGGGAAAAGAAAATCAAGCTGTTAAAATTGGAACACTCAATTGTATGTGATGTTAAAATTTGCTCGTGTTGGAGGTTGACAGGTCACCTTTTATCTTTGTGACAAATTTTATCCTGGAGACGATTGTGTTAATTGTGATGGAGCAAAAGCAGACACTGACTCTCCTGTTACAACACACTGTTGACAAAAATAAAATAAGTTAGATTGCGAGCTGACAAAAACACGTAAAGCTAAAGAAAATAATTGAAACTATAGTTGTATTTTTGATCTTGGTTTAGGGTTTTAGAATCTTGATCCTCTGTTTTTTTCAGTTATTTTATGAAGCTGCCTTTATATTTTTAACTTTTATAGTCACGCTTGACTTTTTAACTATAATTATGATAGCTGCTATTTCTCACTTCCCTCAACAGAAGAGTCAGAAGGCATCACTGTCCTCTGATAAATGGAGAGTCTTTTCTAAGACTAAGACAAACAGAAGCCATTAGTTGAGCTTAGATAAAGATAGAAATCTATGTAATAGGCCTCCTGCTGAAATATCACAAAGTTATTTTAAGGTATATGGTACTTGCATTGAACGGAAAAAAACGAATTATGGACTTTGTTCTGGTTTGCTTTGTTTTCCCAGTGAAAACTACATGCAGTTCAAAGGGAACGCTCCACCTCCTCGCTTGGCCTCGGTTCTTGCTTTCATGCTTGAAATACTTCAGAGAACCCAGAGCGTTGAACTATGTGACATCGACTTGATTCTCCCGGTCGTGTTGAAATGCCTGGTGTTGGTTAATGAGCCACAAGGTGAGATGCTTGTTTGCTTTCAATACATCTCTGCACACCTCTAAGATTTTTCTACTGCTGAGCATCTTTCATTCTGATATTTAAGACTCTTAGGTGAGGTGAAAGAGAGAAGTCCTGCCTCATTTCACACTCTGATGAACTAATGATCAACTTCTCAGGAATCTGAAGAGCATTTCCTTTCTCCCCATCCTTCCCATCTCAGTTCTCCCAGGCTTGATAACAGTGGAAATTTTCTTGCACCTAAAGGTTTGAAACTGAGTAAGACTAGCGTACCTTCTCCCCATTAGAGACATTAGAGATGGATTAAAAGCAGCATTTGGCTCTCTGAAGGCATCTTTGAGTCTTCTTTCTTCTTTTAGCGTGGTTTTTTTTTGGTAGTGAGGACTTCTTTATTTTTAGCGGCTTAGAAAATGAAGCACTCTGTTCGCCCCACAGTTGTATAATTGGATGTGCACGTGTGCACGAGCTCGAAATTTCCACTTCTTGCTGCCAGTAGAGGCATTAAGCAAAATGGGGATTCACCTCTGACTTCTCCTGGGAATTTTGTCTAGTAAAGTACTTTTTGATTCTGGTCTATGAAAGTTTCAAGGACAAGATATGCTTAGGAAATTAGCTGAATCATCACACATCTTTCTTCCCATTTTTGCCATCATAGCCATATCTACCTGAAGCTGAAAGGACCTGCTTTTCTTCAAGTAGGAATGATTAAAGAATACAAACAGAACTTAAATTTAAATAAAAACTCTATTTCCACTAAGTGTGTGTCTCTTTGCTTTGACTTTAAGAGACCATAGTGTACTTAAAAGTTGGTATGTTTAAAGTATAATGGTGGTAAAAATAAGACTTTTGCATAAATCTGTGATTCATTCTGTTCTTTATAGCCAGTCTAACTGTTCTCACAGTCATTTCCCTTGCATCAAAGTAAGATAAAACCTTTTTTTTTTTTTCTCATTTAAAAATTGTCATCTTCATGAAAGACTTTCTCCAGATGGCCAGTTCAAGAGCTCTGTGTGAATCTTGTGATTTTTTTTTTTCTTTTACAGTTAAAAAAATATCTACAGACGTTGTGCAGTATATGGTAGAAGGCTGCCAAGCAGGGTCAGGAGGAGAACGTGCCACCCAGCTGACTTCTGTATTTAGGTAACCAGAAAATATGCCAATTGGCAGTGAAGCTACTGCCAGCCAATTGACAGCAAACATGTTTTGTTATTTGTTTGGTTTTTTTTAAAATAACTAATTATCCTTAACATACTGCATTGTTACTTGTTTATGGTATTTAAATAATGTTACGTTTGGCACTGGTTTGAAACCTAGCTTGGCCAAAAAGCCAGAGCAAAAAGCAGAAGAGAGAAATGTACCTGTTTTCTCACGGATTAGGTACCGTTTTGCAAGGTGTTTAATAGAGAGGTGCGTTGCTGCTGCCATGGGAAAAAATGCTCATGAAGGGCGATGGTCAGTGTTAGGTGCTGTGAAAGGTGTGTGCCCCTAATTTGAAGTGCATATAATGGAGATTGAATCCTCATATAACAAGCTCAGCTTTTATTTTCTTATTGGTTTGATTTTGTCACAAATAAATAATAGCTTATTATAAAGTAAATTAGACTTATTCCATACTTCTGCAAAACTAATCCAGTCTCCCTGTACCACGCTATATCACTTTCATGGGATGTTTCATCCTTAGGGTGTTACTTCCGATTCAAATGTTATCTGTGATCTTTAAAGACCTCAGACCCTCAGCAAAACCAATGGGCGTGCTTCCATCCAGTGGTCTGCTCTAGTGGAACTTTATAAGAAATGACAAGATGGTTTCTGCAGGCTTGAATCTGGATGTCTTGGTTTGCTTTTCCTTTCTTATATTTTTTCTTTTTTTTCCTTTTTATCTTAATAATAAATATATGTTTTAGTTTTGCATTCAGAGAGACACATTACAAAGTGCTCTGGAAGAAGTCGGCCCTGGTGAAACACCAGCAGAATCTGACTACTTGCTCAGAAATAAAGGTGTGGGATGTTTAGCAGTAGCCTTTCAAAAGCACGGCTTCATTTAAAGAAAGTATTCCAGGCGGAGTATTTCAGTGTAACAATATGAAAATTGCCAATGCAACCAGATTGCTTGTCCTGATGAGGCTCTTCAGTTGTTCCTGGCGCGTTCTCTGCATCCCATTTTGACCTTGCAGTAAGTGCCTCTGTGTCCCCCCCAGGCAGTTTATCCAGGACTATACGGCCGTGTATGATCAGCGGGTTCTCAGCGTACTGGAAGCAGCGGCCGTCTTGGATCAGACTTTGGTTACCAGCCTGATTCCCACAATCACGCAGGCGCTGAAGGATTCGGAGCACAAACAAGGTCTCGGAAGAAATGCTGCACTGAGGTTTGATTTTTATTTAATACTGGGTTTTTTTGACAATGAGCAGTAGAGGTTTATCCTCTTGAAAGAAAGCGATGCTGGGCAGCAGCACAGATACTCAAAAATGAGTGATTTTTAAGCGTGTTCAGCTGGAAATCTCCCATTTGCTCAGGTCTTTCATGACCCAAAAGACAGTTGTGCAAGAATAAAACTCATGAGACACAAAAAGTTAGCCAAAGGGTATTAGTTTTCCATTTCATGAAAAATATATTTAACTCATTTGTAATTATATTATTCGCTTTTTATTATCCTCTACCAACAAATACATTTGCTTTTATTTAAGGGAATGCACCCAAGGTCAGACTGAAGTACCATTATAAGCAGAATTTTCATACTGCTTGCTTTTGATCTTTTCATAATGTATTTCATAGCAAATTTTCATTCTTTTAAAGCTATTAATAAGGTAAAATTCATGCCTTTACCTAAAAAATAGGAGGTGGGGGACAGAAGCAGATGTTTGAGCTTCCTGAAATACATGCTTGGAGATTACTGAAAAGCTATATTTATTTTAGCCTTATCACTTAATGCATATATATTATGTAATCTGTTGTTGATATTTTGTATTAATGATTTGTATTTAGAATACGCTCCATTACCCAGCAGTCTAAGGTGATCCATGAACATGTTATTGTAAGAACACTAATAACTGATTTTCTCTCTTCAGTCCTGGCCACTGAATACCGTTATATTAACACATTCTTTGTAATTATTGTGGAAATAAAGGAAACAAAATTCAGAAATTGCATTAGATGCTTACAGTGCTGATGTCCAATGTTACTATTGCAAGGAACTAGTATGAAAACTGCAGGTTTGTTTGCCCAAGTTAATATTTCATGAAAAAGATATATAATTACAATAGACCTAAATGTCAGAGGCAGTACTTCAACAATAATTACATTGTGTAGGTTGGAGAGTATTAGAATGAACTTAAGGTGAAAAGTCTCATCACCACATACACACTCTCTGGAAAATCCACTTGAGTGACAGTGCCCTTCTGAATTCCGGGTTTATTTTAAAACGGTGGTTGCCCTTTGCGGAGGACGATGCTCTCGAGCTGTGTCAGTACCAGTCTGCACCCTCGTGCAGCAGCTCACGTCACTGCACACAGCACGAGCCACAGAGAGATTTCTTGTGCAGAAATCGGGCAGCAAACATGATGAAGCCTGAATGCCAATGCCATCTAAGCCTTGTAACTCCCTGTCTCAAAATAAAATTTAAAAAAAAAAATGTATTTCACAGCATTTTACCAAATAAGTAGGCTGCTAAGCATCTTCACAACACTTGTAGCCATAAATAATGCAATCCTTATTTTTCTTCCAACCAGGCCATGCTAAAAATTCACAGCAAACAAAGCAGTTGAATAGATGGGGAGGGGGAAATTACCGTGGTTTAATATCCCTATATGTAAACAATATGTTTGGGAATTATGTGCTTTCAAAAAAAAATGTAGTGAGATTGTTTAAGTAACATGTTACATTCTTTTTGTTTTTCTCAACAGACAAACCTATAAAAGACTCTTATCTTACCTCGCAGAGGCCGGACAAAATGAGATACAAAAACTAGAAAATGAGACGGGTTCACAGTGTGCTGGTGATTAATCGGTTCCTCTTGAATGTTCTGACACTGTTGATACCTAAAACTGCACCCTACAACACACCAGCCAAGCTCTTTTTCTTCACAATGGCAATACATTTATCGATTTTGTGGAGTTTTTTCCCCCCCCCCATGCTATGTATTGATTTTAACAATTTCTGTGGTATTTGAATATCGTCATGCATCTGAAGAGTGACTCTCAATCTACTCTTGAATGGCGATTGAAAGATAGAGCAGATTTATTACGTGTTAAAATGTCCATGAGCAGAGCCTGTGTTGCAACATATGAGGTAGGATTTCAATGAATCCAAGAAATTTCAGAATTCAATTCACATTGATTGAGACTTGACTGTACTTTTGAAAATCTTATTCAGGATGTTCTTAAGAAAACCATAACTTTCTAATTTCTAATTTATTAATAGAATGAGAAAACTCTGTGATCTGTAGTACTGAACTTGTTGAATGCATTCATCAGGAGTTGTGCCAGGATGACAGAGCTACTGTTTGTTAGAAAAGGACTTTGTATATATGTTGCACAAAATGTATATAGCCATCTTAACCTTCCACCTCTATTAAAGCATGCAAGTCTTTCAGATTCTGGTGTAAAATCTTCTGGTGTCTTTGGGGATAAAATAAGAAAAGTTAGGTTTGGATTTCCTGTCCTCTTCCTTTTCAAAGCTATTTTCTTAAAATTGACCCATAACTTACAGTGCTCCACAATATTTTTATTAGTCATGACACTTAATTATCAATTTAACTTAGACTAGGTGTAAATGGTCTGAAAAAAAAGAAGAGAGGACAGAATTTTAAAGAAAATATTCATTTGAGGAATTTAATGCTAGACTAATAATTACTTCTGTTTCCCTGGAAAGTTTGATCTTTCAAATATTTTGCTATGTTATGGATTATCTTTTAGGTTTTTCCAGGACAGGTCTAGCTCTATAACTTTTTCTACTTTTATTTTTTTCCTAACGTTCTTAGGAAACTTCCATTAACACCTGTAGGATTCACACTTTTTACTTCCTTCAATAACCTGTATTTGTGCAGCTACTTACTGGACTTTGAGAGTGGTTAAGTTTGCCCCTAATGGCAACACTGCTGAAACTTTTACTCAAATTTTAACTTTACAACATAAATGGGAAGGAAATATTATTTGTGTGTCTAACAGCTGCAGAAAAAAATCCCTAAAACCTTGTTGAGAGCAGCGTCTCTTTCGTCACAGTAATCTTATCAAGTCGAACTAGATAATCTTTTTGCCTAAATCAGCCATTGTTACTGTAGATAATGCAGTAACTAAAAGCCTCTTTAGGCTACTTAATAGTGCAGAACATGCGGGTTCTTTTTATTCTTGAAGTGACTTATTGAACTTGCATTGTAGGTTCTTGTAAGCTCCTGTACCTGGGAGGAGTTTTGTTCATCTCAAGAGGATTGTGCTGCTAAAAAGCTTTTTTTAAAAAAAGTAAATAAAATTTTAAAACCTCTCTAAGAGAGATGAATAGAGATGCCTTCAAAATTCGACTCCTGTCACACAGTAGATTACAGAACAGGTGTCTGACTGCAGTATTACTTCCTGAAATAAAACCTTTCGTTTTTAAAGGATAGAGCAAATACTATAACAAAACACTTAATGATGTGTTTAATAGATAGTTAAAGACATATTTCATACTATCTGCAGTGGTTGGAAGTTTCTGAAAAAGCAACAGAGCTTTATGTAAATGTGCAACAGCTCCTGGTGCGTGAGAAACTAATTTAAACAGTTTGGAAATTATCGTCCTTCTCTGTCAAAAAGTTAATGCAAACAGAAATAAAGCATTTTGCATCATATTCATCAACCACCGCCAAATGGGCAATCTGGTTTGGTGTAATTATTTGGTATGGACCTTTGCAGATGTGACTGACAGTTCTGATAATGTTAACGAGATGAAGGCTTGCAGAGTGTTAGGCTACACTGATTTACCAAGTATACACCAAAACAACACTCCCAAATTATTTAGGAGAAAAGAAGAATATAGACAAAGAGTGAAAACCACCATGAACTACAAGAAATTGTCTTAAGTCGTATTAGAAATGTCCGGCTTCCTTACACAATGCATGGAGAACTGCTGAAGCTCAAGAGCAGGAGAATCCTGGAAAGCTTTTGCACTGGTTGCCACCACCGCTATGAGCAGTTCGGTCTGTCTCTTCACTTTGCTTAAACAACAGGATCAAGGCTTGCGCTAAATCAGGTGAAGTGGGGATCTGAAAATAAGGAAAAAAAAGCATCCCTGTCTGCATAGGGAGAATCCCTATGTATGAGAACAGAGATTCTCTGCACACCACCGGGTGAAGATGTCACTGCCCTGCCTGGCTGGTTTTGGAGCTTTGTTTCTCCGGAGTAACACACACTGAATTACCAGAAGCTTCCACCGGTGCTGGGCAGGTGTCTTTCTCTGCTGATCCATTTGCAGGATGATCTGCTTTCCACTAAGGAATATAGACCAGATGCCCCGTTTTCCACCGTGTCCCAAGTGAGTATCCCAGGAAAGCTATTAAGCAAGGCTTCCCCAAGCCTGTGACAAGACTGTTGATCACAGGAAAAGGGTCATGCCTCACATCTGAGGTGATTTCCAGCAGATGAAGCAAAGTATCACCAAGATCACCTTCCAAGGGATGTATACCAAGCCTTCCTCCGTATCTAGTAAAGACTGGTAATTAATACAAGCTCTATTACTGACTGCAGAGAAGACAACAGAAACTGCCCATTAGATGTCTCCACCCCCCTGACAGCATAAAGTAATAATAACCTGATTTTGCCTTTCGTAGGATCCTCCTCTGGACTGCAGTTTTGTAGCAGTAGGGCAGTTTTGTACTTCTTGGATGGAATGGTCTGTCTTGCAGTATGTTATTTAAAAATAACATTGCTCACAAGGATGGACATTTACTCTGCTCACTGCACCCCAAAACTGAGAGTGAAAAAAATCCTGAAAATAAGGTTGTAGCCAAAGTTCCTAATGAAATTCAGAGTAACTTTAACATACACACCTTGGCTTAGTCCTGGTCCCTTCCTGTATATGAAAAGTTAGTGGTATTAAGCCATTTTGAACATGAATTAATTACTCTAACTGCAGGATTGCCATCTGTCAATGGAGTCTTAACAAAAATTTAAATCTCAGGAGGCTTTTTCTTCTCCGAAGCCTGTCGCATGGTCCGCGCCCAATGTTGCCTTTCATTTCGAAACACAAAATGGTGACAGAAGCCCTGTTTCAAGTACAGCAGGTGTCAGCTTTTGTGACACTCATTGGCCAGAGGATGGTTCCAGGATGTAAGTGGGTAGTGGATTGCTATGCCCTTTCCTTTTTGCAGTGTATAGAACTGAGAGCTGAATAGCAAGTATTTCATTTTTATATTTTCCCTATTCCAGAATTCAAGATACTGATCACCTCTGACCCATTCTCATCCTTGCGATATGAAACAGATGCCCAGCACATCATGAACAAAGGCGGGGAGAGGGAAGTCTGCCTTATCTTTCTTTTAGTAACCTTAAAATGATGACTGGAGAAAAAAAAAATAAAATAACAAACCTTCTCTTCAAAATTCACATGCAGCTTCCATTAGTCCCACAAAGCTGTCCCTCAATTTTATCATTTTCAATTTTATAATTTATAATTTTATAATTTCCCATTTGTTATTGTTATTAAAGAACAGGAATCACAGAATGGTTTGAGTTGAAAGGGACCTTGAAGACCATGTAGTTCCAATCCCCCTGGCATGGGCAGGGACACCTTCCACTAGACCAGGTTGCTCAAAGGAACATGGTAATTTAAACTACTCCTTGCTTTNTTCAATTTTATAATTTATAATTTTATAATTTCCCATTTGTTATTGTTATTAAAGAACAGGAATCACAGAATGGTTTGAGTTGAAAGGGACCTTGAAGACCATGTAGTTCCAATCCCCCTGGCATGGGCAGGGACACCTTCCACTAAACCAGGTTGCTCAAAGGAAAATGGTAATTTAAACTACTCCTTGCTTTCATTTTCAATGAAAAAAAAAAAAAAAATAGTGGGGGAAAAGGCACTTGTTTTGATAAAAGAGCTTCTGAAATAGAAAAATTTACACTTTCTGGGCTGGAATAGAGCAGCAGATCTCTAGAAAGAAAGTGGTTCTGCATCTGTTGTAATTGCACAGAAGAGGAGCTGCCAATAGCATAACTACTTACAAAGTCATTTAAGGAACTTTAATAAGTGTCCACCTAAATGCAATATATTGCTCTCAGGAAACCAGAAAGGGTTTCATTGCACTCTGGTTTTCCTTCTTTCAGCAGTTTCTGAAAATTATGTATGCATGGGTATTTTCAGTTTAATCATATTTTATAATTTTTATCTATTACTTAAAACTCAAATTCAGTGTAATCAGCCCATCTGTTAGCAATGGTTATAAAATTATGTTGAAGATTAAAAATCTGATGCAGTGTCAACATGTCCTAGCATAATTAAGCTTGTTTTATGATGAATGACTAGGATATAGCTTTTGTCTACTTGAGCCGCTTCGAAACGGCAAACCTTTTGGACGCTTAGTGTACGAAATGTGAAGGTACGTATAAAACAAAGAAAGGAACAATTACAAAACTCACATCCTGTATTCATAGACGTGGTGTCTTTGCAGGCCTTGGGAAATGCCAGCAGAGTAATTCCATGTCGCAAATAAATCCACGGCATTTGTCAGTCCACCAAACAATACGTTGGATCTACTCTCCTCCCTGTAGAATGTCACCCAAACAGGCATTAAAAATTTGAGTTTGCTGACTTTTTTGTTAATTTTAGAAAAGGCCAACATGACCTCTATGGGCACTGGTGGAAAAATCAGCACAGCATTCACTTACATAAATTGGAAGTTATTGCTAAAAATACTTACTCTTTAGTGCTTTAAGGATTGTAACGTAGCCTAATCTACTCACAGCAGGAGTTCAAATTTAAGCATTTCTGGCATTACTGTGAAACAATTATATATAATCATCTGTATTGAAAAACCATTCTTTACGTGGACACTTTTTTTTCTTTTTAAAATGTGTCCTTGGGGAAAAAAAAAAAAAAAAAAAAAGGAGGAGAGCGGCAAAAAAAAGCAGCAGCCCATTTTGCAAAAATAAAAGTGTATAAGCCCTTTTTATATAGTCTATGTGCTAAACTTCCTGCAAAGTCTTCCTCCCCTACAAACTCTGCCTGCAGATGAAATGTTTTAACCTTGCCCTCTTAATTTATTCTACATTCTAATTTTCAATAAACAGATGCCGCCTCTTTTCGCGCTGCTTTCCACATTGTTCCACATTCTGCCTGTGTTGTTTCTGCATGTGTGAATATTCAATTATCTATTTCTCCATGATTCTGCAACTGATGTACTAAACGTCTGTATAGGCTTGGGGGAGGGTAACCAGGTAAGGTAAAAACTTAGAGGAAAAAGAGTTACAGAAGTTTAAACTGTTCTGAGAGTCAGGTACTTGCCCCGAGAGCAATGCAGCTAAGACAAAAAATAAATCATAAGCCACAACTAGAAATGCAACCTTTCAAAACCACTAGTGCACAGAAGCAAAATTGCTGCACACTGGCTCATGACATGTAAGGGTTTCTTCGGTCAGCACTTGGGTGTGAAACGCTCCATAGAGACCAAAGGGGCGGAAGAGGCTGTTAGTGGTGCTGCTGCTTCTGGAAATTGTGTCGTCTTTGGATAAAAAGCACAAAGCAGCTGATTACTGTTGTGATTTGTAGCTCAGGAGAGCTGGTAACACGTCTTAGGATGCAAAGGTGCAGTTTGCTATATAAGGGATGAAATATTACTGTTTATGGGAATGGCCCAAAGAAGGCATAGAAGTGCAAAAGCTCTCAAGTACAGCTCTCAAGAGTTTGTGGCCCAAAAGCACACTTGCCAATGTGAGTAGCTTTAATCTGTAAATCTAAGGAACTCAGGACACCAGAAGTGCCCTGGCTTCCACACCCAATCACTGTTGCATTATCCAGTTTCAAGGATGCCCATTTCCTGAAGCACTAGTGAGTTCCAACTAGGTGCAACCTGCACCGTTACCTTGCACACCTGAGCGACTTGTGTCAGCAGCTGCTCTCACACCGCGCTGATCCGATCTAGTGACAGAACCATCAAGCAGAGACATATTCTTATTAAGGCTCTGTGGAAAAAAACGAGTTAAACTGCGTTTCAGAGGTACACACCAAAACGGGGATGCTGGGCAGGAACAGAGGTTGGGTTCAGAGGTTTGTTTGGTTTTGGTTTTAGCAAAACCAGTACAAAATTTAGAAGAGCAGAGCTGCTGGCACCAGCAAGCTCTCTGCCCGCTCTCACATCGACACCGTTCTCTTTTCTTACCTGGCAATAAATAACCAGTTTTTGCTCCCCTGGCAAGGGCTCTGTGGCTTTTTCTGTCTTCAGGTGCAGTGAAGCAAGCCCATCTGTCCTGTATGTCCTGCAACAAAAGCAAAAAGCCCCAGATAGGAAAGTGTGGCACAAAACCTTACGGGCGACAAGGCTGCTCTGAGAAACGGCTCTGCAGTCAGTGGAGCCCGATGATTAAGAGCCAGAGCAGAATCCTGACGCTAACAGGAGCATATGTGTCGTCCTGGGGCTCTGTGGCTGTGGTACCCTTAACAAATTTAACGCCATTGCACAGCTGTTTAAAACCGCTATTCACTGGCACAGACAATTGGTGATAACAACCGGAACAGTAAAAGCGCCAAAAGGGCAGAACAGACACGATAAATAACTTTCTTGCCATACACTCCTGCCTTTCAGTCCAAGAGTTGAGAGGCACAAGCTGCTTTGTACAAGGAACCTGCCCCTTTCCGCTTCCCAAAGCCAGGCCTCTCCAGCTCGCTGCCGCCGCTCCGCAGCCGCCCAGATCCATCCCCATCCCTCGCGCTCCACAAGGAGCAGTTCCCAAATTATTTCATAGCTGCAGCTGTGGTAACCTATGAGGCCCAGGAATAAAAGCCTCAAGATGAAGCTGAGACATACAAAACAGACTTTGCGCTGTTGTCTGGAAGGGCACTGGGCTTTACGAAGGTCGAGAAATCAATTGCCTCACCACCTGCAAAATGGGAAGCGTATGTCAGTTCTGCAACTGGAGCAAAAGCTGATCCCTCACCTGGTGTGGTACCTCCAGGACAAGGCCAGGAGCTCTACAGACACATTTAGATTATTTCACCCGCCCTTCCCTTGAAAATGAGACACGTAATACGTTTATGTCCCTGCAAGTCACGCATAAGTAGAACTTCAAATACTTACCAGGCTTGGGCCCTGCAGGCCATGCAGGGCAACAATCAGATTTTTAAAGTGTAAATGGCCTGTTTGGAGAGCTGGCGCTCAGATGCCGATTTCCAGGAAATCAAAGGAATTAAAACAAAAATTCCTGCTGCAGAGCCTACACAGATCCTGTGCAGCTAAGAGAAAAGTACTGCCTGGGTTTAGGCTTGCCTGGTGTGCAGAGGGAGACATTGGTAGAACTCAAGTTAGTGTGCCAGGCAAAGACCGCAGCTGCAGCTCTGCACGACAGGAGCGAGAAAGCTCAGGGGAAAAACAAAAACACACACAAAACCCTAACAACAACAACAACAACAAAACCCAAACAAAATCACCACGCCTTTCTGAACTGAATATTGCTGGAAATGGAAAGGTGATGTTCCACAAGTCCACTGCCCAGCTGCAGACGGAAATGGTGATGAAGTTCGCTCCCCCGTATCACTGACCAGACCCTTGTAAGTTAAATTAAGCTAAACGATGCATTTGATTTGGGAAGGCTGCCCAGTGGATAAAGTCAAACCGGTTCCTGTCCAGCAAGCGCAGGCAATTGCTGCGGCATCACCTGCACGTGGCATTTGCATGAGCGGCAGCAGGAATTTCATAGGTGTGCTCAGATAGCACGGCGGCAGGGAACAGATCAGCAGATAAAGCAGAGAGGTGCAGAGTACCCGTAAATCATAAATAGAGAAAGATTTAATTACATGCTTGGTTACTATTTACAAACATTGAAGTTGTCGTTAGATATGTAAATAAAAGACAGAAATAAGAGACAGGGGGCTGCGGTAGCCAAGCAAAGCCAAAATATAACAGGTTAGAGTATTTATTGAGAACTGGCATATGCCTGGAGTACGGAACGGAGAGACACTATATCAACTGCAAGAATAAATAAATAAATATTGACATTGTTCTACACCTGTTTAGCCTCTGGAGACCGGTGATTTGTGGGACCATATGTTGGACAAAATGAGACTGTTCGTTGATAATTGTAAATGTGGTGACCCCTCGCAAACTGGATATTAAAAATATTAAGTAAATTGCACATTTTAATTATACAGTAAAGAGGCTGTTCTCCACCATTAAAAGACTGCAGCTGTCAGGAGGCATTGATCGTATGACAGAAGGTAACATTTATTTGATAGTAGACCTTGGTAAATGACACCTCAAATGATCTTTAGATTCTCAGACAAACACATTCAGTTCAGACTTGAATTTAACCACGAGGCTTTGGTGTCTTTCAGCTAAGACAATTTTTGTCAGTTCCTCATACACTACAGAGCTTGTTTGTTTTTTTATTTTTGTTTTAATCTGATTTTCATTATTTAAATTTCAAATGAAGTATTATTAAATGAGAAACTGTAAACTGTGAGAGTTTGGATGGGAAGTCAACACATTTGTTATTCTTTTTGCTAAAGGTATTGAGAGAGTTGCATAATTATCATAGTAGTATATCATCTTTGTCAACACAAACACAGGTTTCTATCAGCTTCGGAAGTGCCACTGCTGAACAACTGAACACGCAGACTCCAAAGACAAGCAGCCCAGGAGGAGCTGAGAGCACTCATGATGCCCCACAAAGTTGCATAAGGAAACGAAGTAGAGACAGGTAGCAAGTAGTCACCAGCAGAAATGCCAAATGTTCTTGTGTATGTTTCCACATCTGAGGCAGAGGAGAGAAACCACAGACAGTTTCTGTAGCTTCCTTCCTGCCTGTTGTGATCTGACTTTAAGACAAATGTGTGAAGATAAAGCAGCAACCTGTGTGGATTGATTCTTTTCGCCGATCCAAATAAACCCTTCTATAACAGGGTTTGGGTTTGGTTTTTTTTTCACCCTCTGCTTCCGATTTGACGAAGCGCAGGTCCCTTGTCTCACATGGTGCCGATCCTGTGGTGAGGCACTTGCAGAGTCTGAAGGTTGGGGCACGTGAAGTAAGGAGCTGGAAGGAAGCACGCTGCGATGCCGTTGGAAGCGAAGGGGAGCGTAGGCCCGTAGAACACCTCTTCCTTCCCTTCCTTGCTAACATCCAGCACCTGCAGGTCAAGGCACATAAAACATTTCAGGGATCGCAGAAGAAAGCCGAAGCAAATTTGCTGGCACACACCACACATACCTACTATGAACCCCAGCAGAAAGCTAACTTCAGATCACTTTTAGATTGTATTTATGGATCTGGCGATTTATTGCTGTCCTCGTCACCCAGATCTTACCCCAGCACAGGCACTCGGGAGCAGACGGTGACATTGGATGCTGCTTCCTGGCAGCTGAACGTGCAACCACACAAGCCGGTTACTCCGCGCAAAGTATGAATCACTTGTCAGCTTGATATATAGGGAGCAAGGGAGCTCTATCAAAGTTGGAAAGGCCAAATAAATGAATGACTTAAAGAAAATGAAGATATATGGAAAAAGTGGATTTTTGTTTTTTCTTCCAAAGGAGAGGGCAACCTCAAATGTACTGAATTTGAAGACAAAAGGGCCAGTTTTACTGGTTAAATGCAGGCACGCTGCCAACAACTGAGAAGGGGCAGCACACACAGCTCTGCCAAAGCACTCGCACTTCTGGTCTCTTTAATGCAGGGACTGTCTTGGGCAGGCTGCCAGTTCACCATCAGTTTGGGGACATGGACAAATGTCCATTTAAGAAAGCAAGATCCCAGGACCATTTTCACTTGTCACTAAGCAGTATCTAAACCCAGGTGCAATACTGCAAAGTACCTGCTCATTATAAATGACCGTGTTGGTGGAGTACAGCCACCGCCTTGATGTTGTGCTGTTTCTCCATCTGCGTGTCAGCTGGTGAAGCCAGTTTGAATGAATTTTTCCAATAACAATTGTTAGGTATTAGTATTCAACTATTAGTAAAACAAAATTATATTACGACCAGAACATGGTTTTAACGCCTTATCCTGCATGATCTATTCTTTACAAACTCATGCTAATAAGTGTTCATTCTAGGACCAGCAGCTCGACACGTAGTCCATTCCCTTCTTATGTGGTGAAGTCTAACTTCTAGCCTTGTGGGACAGTTTGGAGGTTAAATCCTAAAATCCTTAGTTGGAAGCTAATGAAAATGTTATTTATCAGCAATAGTGCAGAAACTGAGTGTAAACAAGAGTTTCTGTCTCTAACTGCCCAGCTAGTCACAAAGCGATGGCTGTGATGCAAGAAAAACACAGAAAGATAAGAATTCCTAATTTCTGTACAGGAATATCTGAAAGCCATGGATCTGCAGGCAAGCTGCTCTTAAACAAGATGGGAGAGCAGGAGAGTTTGTCGGACAACTTATTGCCTACAGCAGGGATCAAAAACCTCCCATTCAAGCTTTGAAGCAGTAAGCGCTAGGGCAGGCTGCAGGCTGACTGAACTTTGTCAAAGAACAACTCGTTAGCTCTGGCTGCTCTTCAGAAAGACAATGTGGAGAGAAAAGAAAACCCATGAGATGGACGGAAAACTTGTTAGCCCGTGCTCCATCATCCATTTCTGCAACCCTTTTACTTTTGAACTTGATTGTGTAACCTGAGAATATATACCCACTATTTTACCCAAACCTTGCCAAAGCAGAGACTCCTCAACTCTGTTTTACTAGCATATCTGAAGAAGAATTACATCTAATGGCTCATCTCGAAGTATTTTTAATATCCCTTACATTTCCTCTCCATGTTTATGCAGGTTCAGTGGCTGCATAAGAAACATCCTTAATCTCTCCACTTCACATGCACTTTCCTTTTTGAATAACCTCTGTGCAAAATGTATCCTTGCAAAATTATCGGAAAAAAAAAAATTAAAAGAAACCTAAATCACTCACCTGGATACATGCCAAAGGCTCATTTGTCCAAATCGAATAGCCGCCAACTAAATATATTCTACCATTGTGGACGGCGACTCCAGACTCATTTTGACCTAAAGCAAAAAAGGAAATAGAAACCACTTTCAGAGCTTAATTAACCCTTTTAACACCTGTGCTGGTTTGACTGAAAACGAGTTAAGTTCCTTCATGCAGTTAGAAACCTTCCTTTTTTGTAGCTAGCACAGTCATTATTTGGGCTTAGTTCGAGAACAAGAAAACAACACCCTGGGACAGAGTTATGTTTTTAATTGCTCTCGTCTGAGAGCCAAGGCCACTCTGAGTGCTCTGCCCACAAGTGTGAGGCATTGAGGAAGGGGGCATGGATGGGGCAGAGCTTGACTGACATCCAGATTGATCAATAAGAGTATTCCATCCCATTAGCATCACGCTTCATATTTAAGGAGAGACGTGATCTGCTGGTTAGTTCTTTTTTTATTTTTCGGGGCTGGGACAGAGATCTGTTCAGGGGAGTTCTGTTCGGGAGTTTCATTAGTTCAGCCTTTTGCCATCCTGCCATTTTGCAGAGGCCTCTGGGCCTTTCTGCCTTTTTCTCTCTTCTCTCTCCAGGATCAGCTCTGCAGGACCAGGCGCTGCTGCCTGGGACTGGCTGCTCAGTGCAGAAGGAGTTTGTGAGGAATTGCACTGAGTGCACTCTTATTTTGTATTCTATTTCAATTTAAATGTATTATTAGTAGTAGTGTATTAGTGCTATTTTGTTATTGCATTGAACTGTATTTATCTCAATCCAAGTTTCTTTGCTTCCCTTTTGATTCTCTCCCCTACTTGGGGGTTGTGGGGGCAGGGAGTGAGTGGCTATTGTGGTTATATTGCTAGTTCAGGTTACGCCACAACAACACTGAATGTTAGAGTTCCGTAGTACAATGCAAATGCACCCGGCTGTAACTTGACTGTTTCCAAATTTACAACGTGCAACAGCGAACAAGGGCTGTTCTCTGCTCTGTGTGGGAGCCCCATACGCTGCTGTCCAAAGAGATACCCCAGATGAGCAATAAACTGAGGCTGTGCAGGGAACCATCTGCTCTCTCCTCAACGGCACAGGTTTCTTACGTGTGTATTTCATAGGTAATAGGCTTCTCACCTGCCTCTCAGCTACTATCACACATCAACATCCAACAGACGCGTAGGCCAAGAGAGCTGAAGGCCCCTCACGTTCTGCTCGCACCTCTTCACTCCCCTGTTCCTCCAGGTACAAGGATGGCAAAAATTGCAGAAGCTGCTGTGGAAGCTCACTCTTATAGCAATGCTCTCCTGAACGAGCTTGGAAGTTTTGAGGGATAAATACAGCTCTAAACCAATCCACACTACACGGTGCAACAGGCACAATTACCATCAGTTGCAGAGACACAAAGAAAGGCTTAGGTGGCTTCTCAAGCTGCAGGTTGTGCAAACAACCCACCAGGTGGTATCTGAGGAGGGGCTACTATCTCACAGCATGCACTGGTACAGGGGCAGCTCCAGAACAAGGGTGGCTGCAGTGCCACTGCTCTTGCAGTTGCAAATCAGATCACGGCCTTCTCTAAGGATGTAATATCCTCCAGATAATACAATAATTAAGAGCAAAAGCGATGTGAAAAACTAGTTCTGATTGACAATGTGTAACTCCTCCTTTTTAATCCATTCCTCTCTCCCCAGTGTCCATGACATAATCCAATGACCTGACTCCGAAACCAAGCAACTCTTCTCCAGACCCCAGAGCTTAAGAAACCCAGTGCAATCTCTTAAAGAGCAAAGTTGCTGCTAGAGCAGCTTTTAAACCTATCAGGAGGAAAATGACATAAGGTGACTGTCTTATTTGTCAGACATTCATTTCATGGTGTTTCTAGCTATCCTGGGCTTCTAGTTAAGCTCGTCCATCCTTCCTTTCCTTTGGAGTGGTGGATCTCAGAAATCAATGCAACACCAAATGGAAACAGACGAAAAGGTAGGCACAGTTCTAGGACTACTATGTCAACCTATGATGAAACTTTTTGGCAGCCAGTACTAATTGAGCTCCAAGTCTGCTGCAAAAGAGAGCAGCCCTGACATTAATGCTGTCCCGTCCTAGAAATCCAGCCTTTTCTGCAAAGCTACTGTTGGAGCTGCTCTGAGGATGCGCCATGTGCCTGTCTCGCAGGGATTCGAGGGGGTGGTGTATCTGGGAATTGTACCAGGTGGTAGCGGAATCTGGTGGACTGGGTGGCAGCGACAGTGAGTTGCAGGGCTTCGCAAGTTGCCACTCTAACAGTTCTTTACAATTATGGTCAAGAAGAACTGTATAGATCCTGCAGCTAACTGAGCTGCTCAACTCATCCCTACTTGACAGAATTCCAACAAATACACTTCCTTTTGGGTAATTTATTAAGAAAATATTGTTTAGAAATAAGTGGCAGTTAATGGATTTCTATGAAAGCTTTGCCCCAGAACAGCAGCAGAAAGCACTACAAAATGATATCACCATGTACACTCAAATGGGGAGCTAAATCTACCACTGCAGGCAAGCTTTTGGAGAATCAAAAATAAGTACTGGTAATACTGTGACAAATTATTTTTGATTGCTTAATTATATTACATTTATGTGCACCTGCTTAAAAATTTTGTCTACAATGTCCTAAAACAAATGTTCCATAGAACACTGAGTGCCAGAACAGTAATGAAAAGTGTCTCGTTGGCCAACGATGTTCCCTAAATCGGAAGCAATTGCAGCAAAGCCACGGAGTTCCACATACTAAAGGCACCTAAAGGGAAAGGAACCGATATTTTATTTTAACAGTAGCAAGTTCCCCCTTTTGGGGTGCAACACTCACCTGTCAACATGTTGAAGCTGCAGCGCGTCCACTGGTCAGTGTCTATGCTGTAGGAGTCTATGTGCCGAACCAGGATCCGATCGTTGTTGTAGTCGAGATCGTTCCCACCCAACACGTAGAGTTTCCTCTGGACGGCAGCCATGGAGTGATACACTCTCCTCTGCAACATCGGGCTGCGGCTTAACCACTTATTCTGGAAAGGGAAGGAAAGAAAGAATTCGCCTCAGCACTGCTCAAAGATGTACCTGTATTAGTAGTAAAATAATAGTAGCATGTCACCGGTAATCTCCTTACCCTTGGCCAGAAATCACGAGTGTATACACTTGTGTTGTTCGTATGTCAAACATATGCGTTGGTTATAACATTGACTAGACATACTGGTCTTTCAACATGTGGTTTATAGTTTAAGTTAATTAATTTAATAGTATTTCTTACTCTGTATTTTTTCTGTTTAGCTCATCAGTTTTCAAGGCTTTTTTTCTTTTTTAGAATTCAGTAGCAAATCCTCCTTAAGCAGGACTTATTAGATGTCTCCTTTGTATACAGCACTAAAATTATCTGTACCAACTAGCTCTGTTATGAGAGAAGAGAGATTCTTTCTACCTTTCATTATTCAGAAGATTATTTGATCTTCTCCTTAGGGAATGAAGCAACAGGGAAAAATAATTTCCTAAAGAATCTTCTCAAATGATTCATGTATTTAGTTTAATGCTGACCCTTTACTTGTGGGCACTTAGAAAGTAACTCCCTTTCGCATATTTTTCTTCCTGGTTAACAATATTCAAGAATTCTACCTGTTCAGGGAAGGGGCAAGAGGACACAGAAGAAGAGGGGTTAAAGCACAGTATTTTAAATGTAAGAAAATAATTGCTTGTCATCTGCTTACCAAATCAAACAACCTGCCAATGGACGAGATTAATTTATTTAAGTGAAGGAAGTTAAAATCTGTGAGGAAATTCTTCGCATTACACGTGCTACTGTTTGTGATAACTCAAAAGCCTCCAATACGACTGCCTTTTAACCCCTGCAACGTATAGCCACACATTTCGGTGTGTAATAGTTGAATATTAGGCATTAATGTTTGCATTAGTAGTCCAGTCTCTTAACGCCAGACTATAGGCACCATCTGCTTTGCAAAGCCTGCCTGCATCCCCTGATTATATCTTTAGCTTCCTCCGCTGCAGTGCCTGCCAGGTGAGCCACAAAGCGCCGCAAAGGCAAAGAAGCGGAGGGGCCTGGCGGGGTCACTTCTAATAAGCCGGCGTGTGAATACTAATCAGCGGCGGGGAAGCAGAGGTCACCCCGGCCGGCTTGTTGGCAGGTAGCTGTGTGCTCTCTGGCAGATGGCAGGCATTATCGACTCGCCACAAAGGCCTCGCGCAGAGGCAAGCGCCGGGGCTGAATGATGGAGTTATTGAGATTCTGGGCGAGATGCAAGCAGATGTGATGGTTTCCAGTACCCACCGTAAACAATATGCCAGCAGAATTTTTAAAAAGAGCTTGTGTGTACAAACACGAAGCGGACCTCATTTGAAGAATGCGTGCACGCTTCCTCGGTAACTCTTTCCGCGCCAGGCCGGGTCTCTCGCCGTCGGCACGGCACCCTGAAGTAGCCCTGCCCCTGGTATTTTGGGGTGCAACTTTCACATCAGCAAGTAAAGCATCAAAGAGAAAGATGCGCAGAGACACAATATCTAAATATACGTCCCACTCATAAGCAAAATAAGGTTGCTGCCTGTAACTACTACTTGGATTTAGGAGAGAATCAGTATTTGTATAATCAGAGCAGAAAACTGTACTTCAAAAAGAAAGAGGCAGGTGTGTCATTGCCCCCTTTCTGCTTCAGGAACCATACAAGCTATGCTTTAAAAAGTCAGTGGGAACCACAGGGAAGTATGTCCTGGCACACTTTGGTTCCAAATACAGCAATCAAAGCCCCTATCCTACAATCAGAGAAGTCAATACTGTTCCACGTGGGTGTAAATCACGCTATGCAACTCTGATTGCAAGCTCAGGACCTCTAATTCCTAATACAAGCAAGAGGGTATAACCATGCCCTAACCCTCTGAAACGGTTCCTGAGCCATGCTAACCTAATCAAAACACATACATAATGTATGAAATAATCCCTAAAAGTTATTTTAGGTGCTTGGGTAATGAAATGATAGGCACCCTTGCAGTCAGCAGAATAAGCCACAGCCAGGTAGTACAGTTCTGAAAGTATGCAGAAAACAAAAAGCCCATATATGCAATTCAAAGCAGAAATGCCAATGACAAGAAGCAGTTTTGTCACACTGACTTTGAGTACACATTGCCCCGGGCTACTGGATTACAAAAAAATGAACAAGCAAAATAAATACTGATAAATACAGGGGATTTAAAGCACATTTCTGCATTTAATCTAGATGTTTCTAACACCCACAGGCTTAAAAAAATATAATAAAAAGTCAGGGTCTCCATTACTGTGTTAAACTTGCACATTGGTAAGAAGCGAATTTAAAAGACCACTAACTAAACGGTCAGCATTTTTAGACTTACAAAATCATTGTATATATTTTCTAAGAGACCTGTTTGAAGCAAAACATACGAGAATAACATAGAACACAGATACCCACCTGCTTAGGATCATAGACCATGAGCCTGTTTTGATACTGTGCGGTATTTGTGACTCCTCCTATGAAAGAGTTTATAGATGTTACATTTTTTCATATAAGCAAAACCAGGACCAAGATAAGGTGCAGCAAAATAACCAATTCTGGGTTCATTTGCTGGCATAATTATATTGCATACCACGACTTACGCTTACATTCCACTGCAGTTTTAAATCCAGTTACAGGGTAATAAGCAGCACATTAGTCAAACATCTAGAAAAACAAAATAGCAACCACACTCCCCCCTCCCATATACTTCCTTTGTAAAGCTAATTCTCTGGGCTAAAACCAAGACAAAAACCTATGTTTGTAAATGACTGGGCATTCAGCTGTCATCAAGACGCAGAGATAAAACCCGTGTCCCTTTTGGAAGGAGCGTGCGGTGTGTGATAGGGTTTGAAGAAGGATGGGGTGGGCTGGCAGCAGAGAGAAGGAAGAAAGAGGTCAAGAGGAGCTCTGCCTCACCAGGAACGTGACCTGGGGCACCACCACCAGCTGCAAAGCAAAGCACAACCCTGTGCAACTGCAGTCACCTAGATATTTGAAGAAAATTCTGTATTCAGCCTGTATTACAGGGAGAACATCTCCTGGTTTAGTTGTAGACTTATGTTGGGAGGTTCCTCCATAGTGACCAGAAATACCACTACCATCTAGCATCCATACCTTTCAATAACCTTTAGAAAACAAGGTGTAAAGCACCTCAGAAAAGCCTGGAATAGAGTCTGACCCAAGTAGATGCCGCAAGCCAAGTACTTACCTCAACAGAGTACATGTTTAATTCCCAATCATCCTGTACTCTATTGGTTTTAAATGGCAAATCTCACTGAGTAAACTGGTGGAAAAAATCTTGCATCTCAAGTCTGTAATCTTACCAGTGTAACCACATTCCTGAGGGAGCTCAAGCCTCCTGGGGATGTGGTGCCACTGCAGCATTGCCACACATCCCAGTCCTCCCTGTCACCATCCACAGCCCACGGGAAGATGGGACCAGAAACAACACCTGCAAGCTGCCCCTCACCTCCCACCCCACCAGAAGGTCTGGACATCACTAGGCCACACCAGTGAAACTCACGGTGACACATAAACATTTTATATTACAGTTTCAACAGCACGTGCTAATGACAGGCAAACTCCCCAGCAATGAGAGGAAGGAATTTTATCTGTCATTACATTTGCTTAATTTTTTGCGAGGACACCCTCCATTTCAGACAGAGCAGTGGCAGAGCTGCTTCGTTCCTACCAGCTGAGCTATGGCCCAGTCCTACTAAGGCCATTGGTTTTTCCTTTTATCCTCAACCAGCCTTAGCATGGCTCTGTACTGGGGAATCTTCATTTTGCCGGCTTGCAGCCGCACGTGGCGCAGCACTTTGGTTCAGAGCCACAATGGGAATTTGAAGTGACTCCCCCACCTCTCACATGCCATTTCAGGCTGCAGGGTGGTACTGGTGTGCACTCAAGTTAAACCAGAAGCTCTGCTCCACATGTGCACCAGCTGCACTCCAGTTTCTAACGGGGCATAATGGTGTGAAATAATAACTGGTCTTTCAGATGGCTTTGTACCAGCTGAGTACCGAGAACATTCGATCCAGAGAACCAGAAGGAACCTAATCCAAAGCAAAAAAATGTGAACCGTACATGGAGTAGATACAGAAAATTTGGCACCGAAGTTTTCTCTGCTGATCTGCTTCTCCTGGGTTGAACCGCTGGCTAACACAGATGTACCACCTCTGGTCACTCCATATAACTTCAGTGAGGCCAAGAATCTGATGAACGGAGAGCAGAGACTATGGACAAATCTATTCAAGAGTCTTGTCTTCAGCCACGGTAGCAGGGAGGAGTAACACTGGGGTTTGGGTGCATCTCTGCAAGCATCAGCTGGTTACTGGGGCCCCTACACGTGGACAGCAGCACAGGCACCCAGCCCAGAGACACATAGAGGTGACAAGACAGCTGAGAGGAGATGTAGCCTTTCCAAACTGTTTCCATCACACTGTGCCACACGCCGCCCATCACGGCACCTGTGAGGTCCCCACGCAGGGACACGCGTTGGAAAGCTAGGACTGCTCCCACATCTAATCTCACAATCTGTTATTTGTCTCCACGCTGTTGTGCAGCCTTCACAGTGTTAGTGGCCATCAGCGACACACACAAAACAATATTCTCTAATATCTGGTTTGTAATTTGATTTTCTTTCACATAGTTATTTTCACTCCTAGCATAATGTTTAAAAATAAGACGTCAGATTAGTGTTTTGAAAAATAAAAAATCATCGTTATTTGGATTATTACCTCCAGAATGTTAAACTACAGGAGATGAATTGGAAACACAACGCTGGGTCACGTATTTCCATTCAGAAAGGACACCTTAATTTTTGGGGAAAGATATGGAGGAAGAAGAAGGGGTTTGCTTCCTCGTAAAATAATGAAATAACAAAATAAGCAAAATTATGTGTCTCTCCACAAAGAGCCCCTCACATCAAGTACACAGCTTACATTTTTCCCCCTGCGATATTGCTCATCTGTGGTGTTTTATCATTATATTCCCTTCACATACCGCTCTTCACTTTTAGATTAATCTGCCAAAATGAGATGCTAAGGATTTGCATACAGATTTGACTACACAAAAATAGATCTGGAATTAATAACAGTCTCTATATGTTTTAATTTCTTCTAGACTGGAGTACCCTTGCCTCCAGCAGTATTCTTGGCTTTGAAAGTCATCAAGCTGATTTGTCTGCTCTTAGGTTATGATGCCACATGCTGCTACACTGTCCCCTGCAATCAAAGTGCTCACAGAGATAGATTCCATGCCTTCCCCTAACAAGTATATTTTATAGATTGGCAGTTTTGATCTCCCCTCCCCAGGGGGATAATCTGCATCTTAACAGGTTTCTATAGATACATCTGTCATTAAATATGCCATCTTATATCTGCATCAATTTTCAAACTCCAGTTCCTTCTAACTTTGAAGTGCTATTGCAAAAGTTTAAAATTTTCTGCCAAAATTCAAATTTAACAACTCTGCAATGTCCTCTTGTACTTTTTTTTTTTTAGATTCTCTAGGCAGCTGAGGAAGGGCAAAGAAGAGCAATATGTCTCTTAAAAAAACAGGAAAAGGAAAAAAAGGTTAAACAGTACTAAAAATACATACTTTCTTCGAAAAAATTGGGTAGTTTTGAGATAAGTTCTTAAACTTCTCTGCAGTGCTTTCTATAAGGAAAAGAGGAGAAAGGCAGAGAGACATCATAACTACACTTGAAAAGAAGTATTTAAAAATACAAACCATGCTATTAAATTTGATGTAGCAGCTAATCTGGTAGTAACTCAAGGAAGGAAGGAAGGAAGGAAGGAAGGAAGACAGACATCTGGCTGGGTAAATGACAGAAAATGTACAGTTTGGCTGGCACTCACTGGGCTTCAATAACTGAGAGCAACGATTGCACCGCTTTGACACGAGCAGCTTGCTTGGAGGACTAGCGTTTCTGGAAGGCCAGGAGCCTCAGGACAAGCCTGTGTGTTTCTTGCTCTTACAGCATCCAGCCCATGGGCTTACAGCGTTTTCACGCTGCCACAGCCACTGCTGCTCACTCCCTTACAGTCTGTAAATCCCACTTTGTAAGCCCTCCAAGACCTGTAATTTCCCAACTCTCCCAACGGAGATGTTGCTCAAGGAGTCCAAGACCCACCTTGTCCAGCCGTTCCCCAGACATGGGGAATATTTTGGGTTGTTACAGTCCCACAAACAGTCCACAGACTGCACTGAAAAGCACCTTCAATAAAGACACTTCCAAAAAGAGACGGGTGGGAGGCAGTGGATTCAACACCCTTTTCTCCAATTGAAAAATTTATAATCCATATTTATAATGTGTCCTGGTGAGACCTCCATATGACGTGAGAAATCTAACCCAATCCAAATCCCCCAGAAAAATCTCACAACTCTCTCCAAAGTCCCCAAGCGCTAGGCTGAACGCACGAATCCAGGTTTGCTCGGAGACGTGTAAAACTACATGTTGGCAAAGAGCTCCCACGTGTATTCCTTCCAGCAAACCGAGGGAATATACAGCAACTCATGACACATGCCCCAAGGTGCTCTGTTATTTTAAACCAGAAATTTCTCCTCTCTTGCATGTCTGTGTGTTAAACACAAGATAATCCTTCCTCGACATGCAAGCCCCTTGCTTTTCACTTGAGCCAGGCCCAGTGCAGTGAGGACAGCTGAGGGGGAGCGTTTTCTCCCACCCTAACGAGTGCCCTGGGCAACACCACCAGCAGCTCTAATTAACACTCTTCTCACCCAGATGCAATCCAGCTGCAAATCAGAGGGACATAAGTCCTAGTTTGTCCATATGTCCATTCTTGAAAGGTGTGAGATCCATTTTCTTCATTCAAATATAATAATAATAATAATAATAATAATAATTTAAAAAAAGAAACACCGTTCCATATACAGACTAAGACTGGGTCACTGAGGCAGTTTTTACATACTTGTTAAGCTCCCAGTCCTCTGCCAGCCACACCACAAAACTTACTTGGTTAGATACCATGTATTTCTAATTATTCCAGATCTGCTTTTCATAAAAGAATTTTATAGCCATATTGTTAGTAAGGTAACAATACTTTTTCACCAAACCACTTGTTAATTCAGAATAATTCTCAAAGATATGTGATCTCCATCATTTCCTTGGTCGAAATCTCCACCATTAGAGAAAAAACAATAATAAAACCCCCAGAATCTTGAATCTTCAAGAAGAAGCTGTTAAATACAAAGCAACTGTACAGGGTTGGCTTGTTTCCCCTCCACCTCCCCAAGCTGAGTTTCCACGTGCATGTCAAGATACAATTTTAGCTGAGACACTTAAGGTCGGGCAAGTTGGACCTCTGCGAAACAACAGCATAATACTTCGCTTTAGAGAAGACTTTTCATGTGCTAATCTCTGGAGCACTCGAGGAGCCTCCTTATTCCCAGCTGCAGGTGCAGGAGCAGCTCAGAGCTGAACCGCCCGGCAGAGGTTCCCTGCCCCTCTCTGGCCCCACTGGCACTACACATATAGGGAAGGAGGAAGGTGAACGTATATAGAAAAGCAGGTCTCCAGATTTGCACGTGCGCACCACGGAGGATGCAGGCGAACGGGCATAGTTCAAGTCCTCAGTCTTACGGAAAATATTTCCCTGTTTTTATAGGGAACGTTTGTTAGTAACGCAGAGCTCCAGAGGGTTTGGTACATTTTGTTTCTCTTCCACTTCACTTTTGAAGCATGTGGCACGCAATTCGTCTGTGAAACAGGTCATGGTGTCAGATGTTAACCGGGGCCTGTAAGATTCATCTCACTATAAAACTTTAAAACCATCTGCCCGATGCTGTACTGTCAATACAGAGAACTTATTTTAATGAATTCTCATCTACTTTTTAAAACAAGAAAACTAAATAAAATGTGAGCTGCGAAAAAAATTTTTTTAGTATGATTAAAAAATAATGACACAAATATAAAAACATGTTCCACAACACACGGAGCTCAGAATACTCGCGAGCTGAACCCACTTGTGCTGACCATAGAGTCCGACTGGTTCCAGCGTGCACAAGGCTCCCTGTGCACCTTCTGGCAAGTTAAAAACCCCAAAGGGGTGCTGGCAGCTTGGGGGTCCCTCTGTCACCCGAAACACCGTCCACTCGTCTCCTACTGCCAGCACGTGCTTACGCTCCTACAGCGTTTTCTTTGGCACATTTCCCTCCCTTGCTGCCTTTGCCCTGATTTTATGCTCTGTTATTTTTGATTCCTTCTCATATTTGTCTCAAAGGAGCAGCAAAGTAAAGCTGAAAATGAATCCAAATAACAACAGAACCCCCTTAAGTCTAGTCAGCTTTTGATTAGCAAAGCCTGTAGAAGACAAGGGGCCTTAGCAGACGCACTGATACTTTGGCTATAAAGTAAATGGTCTGCGTGCAGGTCATGTTTTGATGACTCGCTCCACAAATACAAAGGCTAGAAACGTATATTCTCACTATTTAATTTATTCACTTACTAAAAAACTGGGCACATTTTCATGGTTAACTTGCCAGCTGGTAGTAGCAGGCTGACTTTGAGAGCTCTCGCTGATGACCTGTATTTCCCGGAAAAATCAGCAGGGATACAGCTCAGAAACATCCCTAACTCAGACTAATTTTTTAATTACCTAATTTTAGGCCACATACTTCAAAATTAGGTTCCCTCCTGCATTACTGATTACTCTTATGCTAACACCTTCCATTTGATGATGAACAGTAGATTTTTTGAGCAGTGACTACTGATATTTTTGGAACAATAAAACATCTCTCTCTACTATTCCCCTGTCCCTGAATGTACACGTATTCAGCGAGCTACATTCTGGCCCTAAGCAATTAATTAATAATAGAATGCTAGCTACAGTTATTGCATCTCCATCTACTTTTATTTATATAATAACTCTATTCAATACACAGAACTCAGTTTTCAATCTGTGAGTACATAATTCAGATCAATATCCTACTGAAGTATAGCACAGAATGCTCTCGTAATTCATAATAACCTGTCAGAATCTAAGAACTCAAAACTGCTAAGCATTTTCTCAAAAACTACACAAAATACAACCAAAAAGTCCTGTCTGTCTTACTCCAATGCCAAAACATTGCTCCTTACTGTGACTTTACAACAAAGATACCTTGGTAACATTTTCAAATATAAATGAAACAATATTAATAAAATATTTTTGTTGTTTTACCCAGTTTTAGAGAGTTCATCTAACAGGCTTCCACTTACCTCTTCCCCTGATTCAACAGCTGTATTAGAGGCATATCCTTGAACAGAATATCACACTGCTTCATTATACAAATGCAGATAGTATTTAAGCACACAGGCAGGCATGCATTTCACTTATGTAACTAAGCACATTAATCAATCCTCTGCATAGTTTTCCCTTTCTGAGACTATTCACACATTTGACTTAAAAGTCTCTATCAAACACTTCCCTGTGTTTTTTTGGTGTGGTTTTTTTTGGTTGATTGGTTCCCCCATCCCCCAGAAGAAAAAGAATTTAAGAAAAAAATATTACTTTTTGTATATACTGGAGCAAGGACCACACTCTGATGGATGTTTCTTGTGCTCGTTCCTTGATTTTGTACAAATATGTTGAACACAATTTCCTAAAAAGCTCTATTTTCCATAAACAGAGACTGTCGGATGTAAAATACAAGATGAGGGGGAAAAAAATAAAAAATCAAGATGTAGTAGTAGCAGCATCCACATATTTGAATTCCTCATCACAGACACATCTCTTTCCACTGATAAAATAGGAAAGGTAGTAAATAAACAGGGAAATGCTCTGAACATGCTCGGCAGGTACCCTGAAGCAGAAATCCTGTTTCTACACTGTACCTGGGTCTCAAAGCACACTTCAGGATTAACACACAGCACAAATGCTTGTACGAAACTCCCTTGATGCCAGCTGTTGAACAAAGTGACCCAAAGCACCTGCCAGGGATCTAGGTGATTTCCTGTGTTCTATCATGCTTTTAATTCCAAAGCAATTCAAATTCATGATTTTGGTGTATATCTATAAAAATAGATACCTGCTACCTCCCCCGTCAATGCTCGGGAATCCATTCCCAGCAGGCACTTAATCCATATGGGCAAAAAGATATATCTGCAAGGAGCTCTGCTAACCTAAATGATACACTTTGAAAAGCACAGCGAAGGCTTAAGTAGCTAACAATCTTTCATTCCTATACCATCTTTTCACCAGAGGGATCCCGGACGGTATTAAAATCCCCAGAGGGTATCTACGCTGAAGATGGCAATCACTGAACATTTTCTTCAAGGATTGGCCTCATTTAGTAATTAACCTCCTTGATAAATATTACAACTTTATAACCTTGCGTGACACACTCCTTACTAAAAGGTGGATATTTTTCTGTCAAATCTTCTGTAGACGGCATTGACCTTATTCCAAAATAACTAACACCAGAAAAGTCACTACAAAGACCAATGACACAATGCTCTCAACTCCCATATATGTGCAGACATAAAATAAAAAGTGCATCAGACCTAGTTGCAAATGATATGTTAGATTAAGATTATAAGGCCTATACTTTCATTTATCTGTGCCACAAAGATATGATTACATCCAGGCAGTTCTGTGCACTTGTTATGGACAGTCAGAACCACACATGGTTTCTAACAGAGGTCACCTTGGCCTGTTAAATATTGTGAAGAGCACATGGGAGCAGCGCATACACCTGCCTTCAAGCCCTGGACCTACACAAGCCAAAACCCACCTATTTCTCCATTTCATTATCAGTAGTAAGGCACAGTGGTGCCACATCATACTACAGAAACTGGGTCTCGCTTTTTGTTTTTGAGAAGCACACAGAATTTGTCATCTGAAATTTGTCCAAAAATGCATTATCATTTTGATTCACTGTGATTTATGAATGGTGAGCAGAGGTAGCATATATGATATATGCAGCTTTGAAACACACAGAGATATTTAGCAGGCAAAAAAAAAAAAAAGTATAACGTATGTTAAGCTCCTATACTCCTAATCAGGTTTGATTGTATGCTTCCAGGCTTAAATTCTTTGAAATACCCATCCCCTAAGACAAAAGTCATCCTGACGTATAAATCAAAGAAGTTTTACTAGTTTTGTTCGAGACAGTAGTTTGGTATTTTGTTAGTACCTCAAACTGTGTGAAACGTTTTCTACCTGATATCCAAAGAAGACCATCCACCACATATCCCGCATGGCACGAGAGCGATCGATCAAAGGACTGTACAAAGGTCCACTTGTTCTTCTTGGGGCAGTAGCGTTCCACGGTAGGTAACACTTGACGCAATTCATTTCTCCCCCCTGCCGCATAGAGGTACTCGTCCACTGCTCCCAGCACAAAGTGTTCCCGACAGTTCTTCATTGGCGCTATCTCAGCCCACGCGTTGGTGCGGGGGTCGTAGCGACAGGCAGTCCTCACCGCGCAGGAGCGCCCCGTGGAGTGCTCTGCCTCCCCACCAGCCACGAAAAGAAAGTCTCCCATGACAGCCACGCAGTGGTGGCTTCTCCCGACGGGCATGGGCGCCAGCTCGCTCCAGTTGGCAATCCCTGCGATATGAACGTTCTCTTGATCTACCGGATTGAAGTATCGCAGTTCCTTCACTTTACAGATTTCGCGTTTTTTCCCACCAATAATGTAAAGAGTGTCTGACTGGAAGCGAGGTTTTGTCCTTCTGGTTTGCCAAACGGGCTGTGCATAGACGCTCTGGTGGTAAGCCAAGGCCTCGTGGATCAGCGCTGTCGCAGTTTCGCTGGCTTGGACAAGAGGATGCGAAAGAGCTACGGTGTGCAGCGTATCCACGTCCATAAGGCCAAAGCGGACATACTGTAGAAGTTCATCCATGTACTGGTAGTGGCAGTTGTGTTCCAGCCACCTCACAGCCAGCTAAAAGTGAGGGGAAGGGAGGGAAAAACAAGACACCAGTTATTTGTGTACGATTCTGTCAAAATTTGGTCTTCTGAAAACTGTGCTTGCATTCCAAGAAGAGCTATATACTTGCCTTGGTAGTTAAATCAATCAATAGAAAAAGTAGTTACGAATGCATGTCAGTCAACATAAGAGATACTTACCAAAACCTCCATCTATACTATACGTAAAAGCTTTTAATTGCATCAGTCCCCCTAAAGAATTTCCACAGCATTATCAGGTAGCCATACTGCTATGCAATACTCTTGCTGTGCAAACTGTTAGTGATGCTGCAGGAGACCACGATATACAAGAATCAAGCTGCTGGACAAAGAGTATTAATGTAGAGACTATGTGATCACTGGATACCACAAGTACTCTAGAAAGAAAAGTATGATTATGGTTAGATGATAAGAAAGAAAAGCCCATTCTGCCCTCCATCTTTCATTCTACTTATAACAAAATATTGAAGGAATACAACAAAATACATACTGAAAGCTTCGATATTTTTTCCTTCATTTATTTTAGTCATGAAGTGGAGAGAGGTGTGAAGGCACCAGAAATTAAGCCAGAGACGAAAGAGGCAGAGAAAACACTCTGCTGGTTGGGGACTGACAGAAAGTGGCAAGAAAGACTCTAAAACTGTTCAGCAATTGCAGCTGGCATCAACAGCCAAAATTAAACATAGACGTTAAATTACATAAAGCATACTAAATCCAACTGGATCTAAAAAGAGGCTAGGAAGGGCCTAAATCATTTCAAGAACTGTCATGTAAGTTGTTCTTGAAAGTCTCCAGTGATGAAGATACCCAAACATCCCCATGCTCAGCTATCCTCTCAGACAGATTTTCCTTTTACCTACACAGGAGCTCTAAACCTTTCAAGTCACTGCCTCAGTTTCCACCTTTTGAGTTTAAACTCCAGAGCTCAGGAACCCCTAGACCAGCCTTTGAAATTAATCCATCCATACAGGTCAAAAAGCAGTCTGCTACCTTCCTTTCCTTTTCCACCTGCAATGTATTTCGTTGCAGTTTCCTCTTCTCTGAATAAAGAGAGTCTCCCTGTCCATCTTTGGCCACCTTTTCTAAACCTCTGTTGCTTGGCTCACAGTTCTCTGTTATGGAAAGGAAATGCCCCTCTTTCTTAATGCTTACTGCTGAAAACTGGATAAAATCTCCCTCTTAAGGCTGTAGTAGTAGCAAATAGATGGGAAGGATCACTTTGATCATACCAATCTATTCCATTCGTGTTTGTACATCACTACACGAGAGTATCAGCGCCCTATGATATCGCTGAATCATGTTTAAGCTTATGACTGAGTACTATTCCCACCTCTTTTTTTCTGCAGAACTTCCACAAAGTGCCATGCTTTCTCTGCCATCACTGAACTCTCTACTATTTACTTCAGGCCACTGCTCCAATCTGTCAAAATAATTCTCAGTCCTAATTGTATTTTCAGAAGTGAAGACCATTCCACACTCTGTTCAAAAAAGTGAACCCCATATTATTCCTTCATCCAGGTCATTAACAAAGACATTGACTAGTTCTGGATGAGGACAGACTTTTCTGCTTGACACTTCGTTTCATCCTGACAAAGAACTCGTGGAACAGGAGTCTCTAATGAGTTGTATGACAACAACAGTTTGATCTAAAACCTACTGCCCTGTATTGTTTATGGGAACGTCCCATCTAGGAGCTTCTGTCTTACTCAGGGCTTTCATACACACATGGCATACCAAGTTTATTGCTGCTTCCATATTATTTCAGAGAGGGAAGATGACAAACTAAAATCACCTTCTTAATTAAGATTAATTTGAAACATCTTTTCTGCACACTGCTATTCAACCCCCGTATTGACTTTCAAAATATTCATTACCAATATGTGTTTAGACCTGTTAGTAAACAAGGAATTATTTAAATATATTTGAAAGTGTTTACAGACTAGAGATCATTGAGCATTTTATTCACATGTTCTAAATCCACCAAATCCATGTGTCGGGTGTTTCCCAGTGAGTGGTTTTAGGCAACTCCCTACTCCATGTCTTAGGCCATATGAATCATTCCTCAAAGTCTTCAGAGGCACTTAGCTCTCATCATTGACTAGACACTTGAAATTCAAGTGGAATTCACGCCATCTTCATCATGTTGAAGACAGTAACTGAATTCATACCAAATGAATGATGTGTAGGTTGCTAAATTAAAGGAGAATAGTTTACAAAAAATGAACTCTTATCTGTCACTACCTGCATCCAACAGACTGGTTTCTTCTGCTAACAGTTCATGCCTTCACTCACATCTAAAATGGTGTTCAGGAGGTATGTGCTGTAACAACATATATTACAGACTCTAACATAAACCAGGTCTCGGTAACCACAAGGCTTTTAAAGGAAGTTTAATATTAATGCCTGCTAATATCTCAGAACTTTACCTTTCCTCTTTCCTTTCTTCTCCTCCAACTCACCCCCAGTAAATACTACATAAGCAAGCAAGCAACACTACCTATATTCATAACTTTCACAGACACAGTATCTGCATTCATTTGTGCATATACGATGTATGAGGACCTACAGCAGAGGGGATGCACTTCTCCATTACAAGATATTTTCTCTGCCGAATGAAATTTGGCAAAAGCAACTTGGTTCATACAGAGTTTGGTCCGTACTGAGAGTCTTCCTGGAGTTGCACAAATGTTTCACTGAAACCAATAACACTTAAAGTTTCTCTAAAATCACAGAATTTCTAAACCACAGCAATGGTGCAACGCGATACAAAGATTTTTTTGTTGGCACTTACAGAAGGCGTACAATCTACTCCTGGTCTTGAACCCAAACTTTCTCCATCCTTTCCTCCACTATTTCATCCCCGCTCATCTGTCCTGCATCTTTATTGATGAAAACTTTTAAATCTTTCCAAACTAAATTTCCCAATTTCCAAACTAACCTCTTTGGGATCCTCTACATGCTACACCTAAAGGTATCTTTGGTGTACACGACTTCTACCTTTTCTTTCTGAAGAGCAACTGCACCAGCAACGGGGAGCGTAAGGTGAATCCCAGGCTGTCTTCTATGTAGGGAGCTACTGGCTCTTACCAGACTCCATACCTGAGGTCAGTTTGCAGGGGAGTGCTGCATTTTGCTGTATTCATTTAGAAATTTATTAATTTAGAAAGCAGGGCTAAGAATGCTACATCACCTGGATGGCCTGTAAGCATTTGATAATCAGCAGAGCAGCTCTACTGCGTCTTAGGGAGGGAGATGAGTTCCGGGCATCACAACATGTTTAGAAGCTCCTGTCCAGATCAACTCGAGCTACTGCTGAACACCATTTGACAACAGTGTCCTGTGTGACCCACACCCGATCTGTGGCACCCTGAGGCAGAGCAAAGGTCACATGAGATAATAGTTATAATGTTTTAGTCTCCTTATCTTGCTGTTGTTGATAACAATGACTGTTACTTGATTTTTAAATCCCACAAATCCATTTTGGGACACTGCTCAAAACTAATTGCTAGGAATTTAAGCTACAAATGGAGGTATTTATATGTATATTCATAGAATATATTAATCTCCTAAATTGTGACACAGGACAATAGAACAAGTCATATGGTTTTAGGGGCACTCAAGAACCGAGCCTTAGAGTTACACATTTGGTATGCAGGACACATTGTTATAGAGCTCTCCAGCAGAACATGGTGTCTCATACTATGGAAGCATGGAAGAAAATTGAGTTATTTATGTGGGTGAACAGATATTCTAGTAACTGGATTGTTTGGCAGCTATTGGAAGGCTGGAGAGGGAAAAAGTTCAAAAGAAAGAAAATTAGGTTCCCAAGTGGTTTGCTTGTAGTAGAAATAGTCACTGATGGACTGATGATCTTTTGAGGTCCCTTCCAATCCCTAGCATACTGTGATGCTGTGACTGTAATACAGTTCTGAATTTCCTTCAGTATAAAGGAGGCAAACCGAACACTCATGAACACATGGCATGTATCAATGCAAGTTTCACCACCTTTACTCAGGTTTTGTTTAATCCAGACTTAGAAACCTGATGCCTATGTAGAAACTCCCCAAATTACCCTTTATATACTGAATATAGCACCTATTTTTTAGCCTCTCTTGCAGTAGTGATTAGCAACTATAATCAGTATTAGCAAAATCAACTCAAAGCCACTATACACTTTATGACACTGCAAGGAAAGACATTCAGACTTCTCTAAGGAAATACCAATAGCACTTGAATTACAACTGCGTTTAAAACGCAAACAAGTAAGCAAGCAAGAACAAAGAGACCATCCACAATTTGGAAGTTTAAAATATTTGTATCACTGCTAAATAATTTACAAAAAGAAGGAAAGACTCCTAGTGCCATATAGGCAAATTCTGTTTAAACTGCTAGAAGCTTCTTTTCTATTAATTTTAATGCATGAGCGTGTGAGAAAAGGAAACTACAGCCTAGTGCCTATATCAACTTTAATAAATAATATATTTTGCCATATTCATCTTCTAAACTAAGTAAATGACAGAAGCAGACCCTCAGAAGGACAGGATTTTCAAGCTAGATTAATTCTCTTACTCTAACGCCTTAACCCAAAGGAGTTTTCTTCTCCAAGGTTACATCACTTGATTTAGCAATGGAGTACTTTCTCAAAACAGCAGAACACAGATGGAAAAATACGCTGTGGCACAGTTGGAGCGTACATCTAAACATACCTGCACGTTGGACGGCGATTTCTTTGCATTTCCAATGGCTGCTTCTGCTTCCAGCACAGTCCAATTCTCACAGCCCCAAAGCGTGGTCCTTCCCTCCCTGCTGTTAATGGTGTATGTACCACGTATGTACCACAGCCACAGAGGGCACAGAGACAGGGGAGGTTAAAGCTGAATTAAAGAGTTTCAGCCCTGTTGAAGATAATCCTGCAGTAAGAAGTTACCTGGTCTTTCGGGCTGCCATCTCTCCCAGGAGGCACGAGAGCCTGGCACACATGTACCTTGCCCATTTGGCAGCCCCCTGCAACCCTTCTCATGCCCCTCTGCTGTGGAACACACCAGAGTATCTCCTGGCATCACAGCCAGTTTTCTAATCAGAAAAGCCAAGCTACTTCACGAGTCCAAAAAGCTTGATATACTCGTTAGACCCAGCTTCAATTGGAAACTACGTTAAGTCACAAAGTCAGCGTCTGGAAAAGTTTATGTCCACAGTGCTCTGAGAGAGCAAACACTCCTCTGAGCCTAGGCTCTGTGAGAGGCAGAGGCCATGGGAACCCCTTTAAAGTCATCTTGGTCTGATATTTAGTTGATGTACCCACACAGACCGCAAAGGAATCATGCTAGTTTATAACATCTGAGGTCTCCAGTAAGCGAGATGAACCTAAAAAGTCTCAGTGGTTGAAAAAGAAAAAAGAGGTTTGTTGAGGTTTGGGTTTGTTGCTGTTTTTTAAAAACAACAAATAAAAGTTATCATCAAATTTTATAAGGTTTTGAAAGAAAGAATTCACACTGTCACATTAGAACAAATGGAATTCTTAAAATACAGTAACATTGTGAACATTTTCGTATTAGGAGAAAGGACAATTTTAAATACGGAAAAGTAGAGGGAAGTACTTTCAACGCAAATTATTGGATTTCTGCGTGACAGTCTGATTATGATAAATACCAAGGAAACAGAAAGAACCACAAACCTCTTAATAGAAATCTCACCTGAACAGTCCTTCTGTTGCTTAATTAAAATGCTAGGCCAGAAAAAAAAAAATCAAATTAATATCTTTGTATTGTTAGCATATTGAACAGTGCTATAGATGTGCTCCTATTAATTGGTAAGCCAAAAAGTGTCATAAAAGCAACAGTTACTACAGCAATTACTTTAAGGCTCTGAGGGTATTTCAAAAAGCAAAACTTGGAGCTCAGTGTTTGAAAACACTAGAAATACATATTTTGACTATAAACTTGCACATGATTTGGCCTCTCCTTAGAGTTTACCTAACTCAGCAAGGCTCAGGTGTTCCAGACTGAAACCTCTCGGCTCAAAACCCACTGTTCATCTCAGTTGGCTGTTGTCAGCACCACCCCGGCTCTTCAAATCCCAAGTCCAGGAGCAAAATCTATGGATAAACCAGGACATTTAGTAAAGCTCTGAAACAAAGTCCACTGAAGGCTATGAACTTCCACTTTTAAAAAATGGACAGGGATTTCCAAAGGGCCTAAAATTAGATCTCTAAAGGGTCTCAGTCCTTCTCTCTCTCCAGATACTACAAAGGACAAAACCTGGAGAGTTTAGGATATCAAGTTAAGCATTTTATTTAAGTAAGGTGAACTACATTGCACTATATCACCCATTTAAGAATAAAAAGGTATGGGTGAAGAATTGTTTCTGAGAAAAACAACAACAAAAAAAAACACAACGCAATTTTTTAAAGCCATAAGTTGCATGTGAATATTTTTAGAAGTTAGTACAGAAGCATATAGCACAGCCTCCAGACTCTCTTTGCAATTGTCTCAATCAGGTACTACCTTACACTTGTGGGCAGCAGAGAAAACCAGTGACTCAAACCTCAATGCTGAAGAGCCTTAAAGATAAAAATCTTTTTCTTTTTATTTTAAATTAAAAATGTGCATAAAAATAAGACTGTAATGAGCTGCATGTAGAACAATCAAAATTATAAGGTATTTGCATTTCTTTTGCACTGTGAGCCAAACAACTACAAAATTATGCATAGGATTCTCTCAATCTGAACACAGTAAATATTAATAATCTCTGAATCAGCAATGAAATACCTTTTGCCCCTGAACCTTGAAGAGAGACTTTCCAACTCTAAAAGTTGTAGTACAGTGACTGAGGCCATATTTACAAGGCACCAGGCTGAGGCATATGCGTGTAGCCTGTGAAAATAAAGCTGTGCCAGCCCCCCCCAACTCTTTACACAGAGACGTTTTAAAATTACCTGTTTGTCAGTTTTACAAATGCGTGTCTATGTAAGCAGCCTCCTGTGTGGCGCTGCGTTAGCAAGCGGGCACCCTTTCATTTGCACATCTTGATTTTACAATCGGAATTAAAACATTTGCTCTGTTCAGGGTGAGCTGATAAACAGGGATTTTAAATTTTCTTTTTTTTTTTTTTTAAGGTGAAAAATGAAAGAAAAACGTTCCTCTAGATGTATTATGCCTTTGGGCTCCATTTGAGGGAAGGGAAAAAAGACAGAGAAAGCTACTGTGAAGGTCACAGAGTGAAAGAACTTCCTCAGGGCACAGAATAAATTAAATCCCAAGGAAAAAATAAAATGTGATTTCCAGAGTGTGAGGCACAAACTCAAAATGACAATGATTGACAGCCAAACTATATCCGTGCAATATCGAAGACTGCACGTTCTCATTTACCTCAGTGTAGCCAGCAAGCGCCCATTAAACATCCGTCTGATGCCCAAATTAACCTTCTTGGCAAACTGAAAGAGGCACAAACTATCATAATCAACCTTTCATTATCACAGCAGCCTCTAGTTAAAGGGTCAGAATAATTGTGCCATCAGAGCCCTGATTGTTTTCAATCAACAGACGACTGGAGTGACAGCTCAGTGATGGAGTAGTTTGATGAAACCGCACCAGGCCTAATCAGAGCAGATGAAAGGAAGGCATGATTGGTGCAAATGAACAGTCGTGCCTCTCTTTTTCATTTACAATCTGAAATTACTCTTAAATTTACAGGGTTTTTTCTCCCTTATGAGTACCTCTGAAAGAATGTTTGACTTATTATGAGTTCTGACAGTGCAGAGTTATAAAACACAGGTAGGGTTTTCAGCCCAGGCTTTAAGTGGGTATTCAGCATAATTTTAACAAATTCACTCTTGAAAAGCACAAAATGACTAAAGACTTCCAATGACCTAACCTTTCAGTGCTGTTTGATTAGCAGAACAATTTATCACAGCTCACATTCTTCATGATAAGAGAAGATTAAAAAAAACGGGCAAGGATCTCTTGCAAATGTTTTCTCTTAGCCAATATATTTATTGCATTATTGCTCTCCTCTCTCTCTCTCACACACACAAAAGAAAAAAAATTAAAGAACACTGCATTAATAACCCTTTTCCTCTTAGAATGAATAATGGAAGCCAAGCAAGGGATTGTTTGGAGATGAAAGCAGAGACCAATTATCATGCTACTGACAGCATCAATATTTAGGTTTCTGGTGGGTTGCTCATTCCCACATTCTAAGGGATAGAAAAATGAATCAGCCCCACTAGGTTTTTCTTACCTCACTCACCAGCACAGAATCAGAGCGCCTCATAAATTTAAAAAAAACAAACACACACACAAAAACTTAAAATAAATAAATAAAAAATTAAAAAATGGGGGCTTTTTTGGCAAAATTTGGAGAAAATGGAAAATTCCAATTTCCTGTACCACCTTAGCTACAGTTTGCTCGCCACTCCCCTCAGCTCCAGCCACATGGCTTCCCATCCTCACAACCGCACTGTAAGAAAGGTGCAGTAAATCAAAAGAACCTCTTTGTACCTCTGAAGGAAGCAAGTATTTCAAGTGACAAGCGGTAAATCTTTTTTTCTGTGATCTTGGTCATCATCAGATGTTCTCTAGTCTGTCAAACATCAAAAAACACACACCAACGTTCAGGTCAGCATATAAAAACAAAAAAGCAGCTTAGAAGCAAAGATTAATATTTGCCCGAAGGGGGAGTGCATAGGGAAGACTGATCCAAATACCAAAGGCTTTTAAGAAGTTTTGTTTCCTGTACCTTTTCCTCACACTACAGATGGAAGTTTTAATCCCTTAAGAGTCTGGGGCTGTAAGCAGAACATTCATCTAAGTGGAAAACACACAAGTGCCCTCAGCTGAAGAAGCTGTGAGCAGGCTTGCACATCCTGGCTGACACAGAGGATGCCATTTTCATTTGTTCCCATTTAATTTATTGAAGTCTACTGTTGATGTAAGTGGGTTGAAAAGACCAGGCTCTCCGGTGCTTTTCTTTGCATAGTGAGGAAAGTCTTAGTATCCTCAGATAGCATGAAGGCTCCAACCCAGCCCAATTAAGGGAGATCTATCAGCTCCAAGTCCTAGATAAAAGAAGCATGGCAATAGCTGCCCAGTCTGCCACTCATTTGGCAAGTCCTTTCCCCCTGTGCTTCCACTCCATTGACAGCTGAGTTTCACCTTTCTTCCTGTTTCAAGTATTAAAATACCCAACTCTTCCAAGTCTAAAGACACTGTCTACAATACACATATGAATTTAGTGAACTCTTGGGAATGACCCAAAGACATTCCTAACATGCCAGTGAAGAAAAGAACTAACAGTTTGGGAAGCTGCCATCACGTGCTTTGTTGGATGGAGCAGAGAGAAGGCTCAGAAGCAAACAGGCTTCTCTCTACACAAATAGCGAAGTCTCACATTCACATTTCCTCACCATAAGGACCCCACTACACAGCCAAAGATGCTGTCATTCTGCTATTTGCCTCCAACTCCTGCCCAGCCACCCCATCCCCACACTAGTGCTAAACCCCCGATTCGGCAGTGTCACTGGCTTTGTGTTCAAGGGGGCTCCTAAAAACGCATTCTCAAACTGGAGTCTGAGAGTACAGCTGGCAGGAGAGAAAAAACATATGCCATCCCAGAGCCAACCATAACCACTGCCACCCAGTCACCAACCCACAGCCTCATAGACGGACAGAGTTTGGAGGACTGAGGGATCAGACAGTAGGCTCAGGCAATAGAGAGGGAAGCCAAACATAAATGAGTTATGGCTTTGGGAAATACATGGCCCAAAAGGAAGATTCAATAACCCTAAGGTTCACTAGATCTGGAGAATTAAAGCTTGTTAGTTTGTGTTCCCCTGACTTCTTATCAGTCTCTGCAAAACCTGCAGTGGATTTGTCTGGAGTGCTACTTTAGGAAGCTCCTGGTCTGCTAAATAAGAATTGCTTTACCTCTTGGTTGGAATTTTGCTGGTTTGGGATCTACGTGATGTCAAGACAACAACCTACAACTTCCAGAACACCAGCCCTGCAGTCGTAAACTGCTTTCCAAGAAGCAGAAATTTGATTTTGATCTTTCAGCACTGAATAACACGCAGCGAGTGGAATTGTTGGCCGAAGTCTGTCTAGCAGCATGAATGGTACATTTCATGATATTATACTGCAATTAAAGTAGAGGTACATAATGCAGGTGTATTAATAGCAAGCGTTTATCAAAATTAACAGCATGAAAGTGAATCATAATGTATTAAAAATACTTCTCATTTTTTCTCATGTGCTGATAAGACCTATCTTCTTTAAAGCATTTAAGCTGTAAAGCATCAATCATAAGTTCCTTGACTTCCTCACAGGGCTGCTAGACAAAAATATTGTCCTGCACAGCCTTCAACAGGTACAAGGAGGAATACATAAGCTACATGTCTTTGGCAGTTTTCTTAGTCATAATAAAATTGTTACTGATGGAGCTTTTTAAACAGCTGTATTTCCATCTCAGAAATGTTGAATAAATGTTTCTGCACAACAATCTCCTGAGCAAGGGAGAAATTCTTTATCCTAAAGACAAACTCTTCACCAACCAAATACAGTCCCTTGCATTGTCAGTCTAGTGCTTTACTGTGAGCTTCCTTCCTCCCTGGTGCTACATAACGATACTGGCCTGTATGTGTTTTATAGGAAAGACATAGAAAAAAAAAATCAGTTGTATAATAACATTTAAGAATATAGTGTGCACTTTTAAAAATTGTATTCACTTCTTTTACACACTTTATCCAATGCATTTTACCATTTCCTATATTTACTGGAAATGAGATTAAACTGAAGCCTACCTAGAAGACATTGATATATAGCATTATATATGGTAATGAGTCATATTATATTAAAGCAAAGAGTTGCTATAATGGAAAAACTAAACTTTTCATCTACTGGAGCTCAAAGTGAAGTAAGGTAGGGACAGAAGGTAAACTCTCAGCTGTTGTAAATTATCACAGCTCATGGAAGTTTGCCATTTTACACCTTCTGGGGAATCTGAACTTCAAAATTATATGGTACTTTCCTTCCAAGTACTTCAAAGCAATTTATAAGTGGTAAAACTTGAGCTTCTCTGAGAGAAGTATACATTTCACCCATTTTCCCAACATGGGAAATAAGAAAAAAATTAACTGATAAGACAGAAGACAGCAATGGTACAGCTGACATAATCAAAATCTTCTGTCCCCTCAAGCTGTCCACAACTGAGTCTCTTTCTTCCAGTACCAAAATCCTGCAGAGTTTTTTGTGCTTCGTGACACAGAATGGAACCTGGTGAGATGCAGATATCTGAAACCGAGGACAAAATGGATCCCTAAATATCATCTGATAAATACCGCCTGACAAAAGTATTTGAGATACTTCTGCAGCTGAAAAGCACATCTCCATACAGGAAATAAAACACTGCATTCTTTCTTAACCTTGTAGCAACAAAAAGAAAACTATCTTACCCTGTAGTGTGCTTCAAGAGAAGCATGTTCTTGTGCCATCAAGTCCTCAAACCATGGAGTAGTTTCCTCTACAGTCATTTGGAGCTTCTCTACACAGGCGGATCTACAAATGTGCTTCTGCTGCTATGACAGAAGGAACAAGCAAGGCCCAGTGCAAGCCCAGGAATGACACTCCATGTGTACAGTTGTGTGTTTACAACCTGTACAAGCTAGTGTGTAGTCCCTATTGCAACAGACTTTACAGGTACCCCACTAATGACAACCACTCTATTTTCCTGTGCACTGCAATAACTATCGCACCTGGAAGTATACACGGATAAAATAAATGAGCTGTGATTGATCACACTGGAAAGGCTCTACTTACTCCTACAATCAAAGTAAATTTTATTTTAACAGGTTCCTCAGAAAGGAGTGTGGAGAGTGATGATCTATCCAGAGCAAAGCAATAAAACCAAACTCAAAGTATGGCATCTGGAGACAGAACCTCACTTCTTCCTTTCAAAGAGGTCTAGCCTTGAAGATAATTAGAAATTACAAGCAACCCTCCAACCATAAACATTACTAAAATGTAACTTCATAGGTTCCTAAAACCTGTAGAACTTAATATATCTGCCTGTCTTTAATAACTTGATCAAATGGCAAGAAGCTCTGAGGTAACAACTTCTTGCCATCCATTTTCTAACGCATCACAAAATGCTCAAGTTTGGCCCCTCCATCATTTGTCATGACGGTAAAACCAACATTGCTAGGTGTCTTACCTCTGATAAGTTTTTCTGAAGTTGCAACAAACAGAAGCTTATCTCTTCATAAACACAGCTGTCTAACCAGGGCTCTTAACTGTTACGTGATTTCAGTTTAAAGAGATCAAGGTTTACAATAGCTTTTTCCTCTTCTCAAACAGGGTGAGGACAGAGTGCATGGGAGGTAGAAGATCTCCCCACTCTGTAGCAGCTACTATACCAAAATCTACAATTGCTCATTTTCATTTTCAGAAGAAACATTCGGGCTGACATCAAATGCAGTGAAACTTTACATAGCCACATTTACCGTTAAACTAAGTTGCTGGTAGATAATTATAAGTGAAAATGACAATCTTTCACCATCCAATACACATTGGTTTTATTGCTATTCTTCTCTTGTTATTTTTCCCCTGAAATATATTTTAGAAATACAGTGGCTCTCTATGGAGACAGGAATCTACAAGCTTTCATTAGTAAAAATTGTTAGAGAGTGAAATAGGCACAAAATCAACAGAATTCTATAAAAATGCAATTCAGCTCTGTGAAAATTAGTATAAATGGTTCTTGAATGTAGAAAGATTCCTATTCCTTTCTTCCCCATTGTTAGGGTATAATTTTCTAAGGATTTAATAGGCAAATCCAACAAATCATATATAAATGTATCATTTTCTATAATAATCTTGACAACAGCTCTACAGGACTTGTACATCATCAATATTTTAGGTCACACATAAAAATGTACATCAAAGTATATATTCTCCTTAGTTGTTTATATATCGTGCGTGCTCTCAACATGCCATGTTATTACATAGTCACCAAGGTCAATTTTTCCAAGTGAAATCACCAGGTGGTGGTTTTTTTTTGTTTGTTTGTTTGTTTTGTTTTTCAAACAAGTGATATCATCAGCACTTTCACAATAACTTTATTTGTGTTTTCTTCTGCTGTTTTAATGAACCAGCTAGGCCCCCTGACAAGGCCAGTGGCATCTTACCCTTCTGGCTCCCACAGACAAAAGCTGAGTGTCCCCTTCTTTCTCTCAGCCACTTCAGCCCCACAGTTATCAAACGTCAACCATTGAAGTTCACGTTATGCATTAGGAAACCTGATTTTTCAACTCCAAAGCACTGCTGGAACCTCATTTTAACACGGACAGGCCCACAAATATTAACTGTGGGAACATTCAGGCCTTTTCCTGTCAGCAGACAATTCTGCTTTCTCAAATCCCATGAAGAATGTGCCTCAGAGCACAGCACGGCAACAAAGTTACAGATGGATTTTAGGAGTAGGCTGCTTTTTCACAAAGGGATTCTTTTTACCCATTGCTTATTTAAACACAAACCCCAAGCAAATACACTAGCAGAAGTTCACTCAGCTTTTTTGAGAACAGAACCATTTTCCTTTTAATCAAATCACATCATCTTAATGATGTCAATTTTATTGATGGGCTTCAGATTAACGCAGGACTCATTTTTAAGTGATAACTTAATTTTTCAAAATCAACTAATTATCCTAAGAATGCTACCTCTTTTAAAAAGTGACTTAAACACAGCCACATTTGTAAATGCATTTAAAGATCCCAAATGTATTTCATGAATTGGGAATGTCAGAGCTTCCTTATTACAAGATTAAAACAAACAAATTTATTATTTAAATCAACTAAATCATAGCTGAAGCAAACTGAAACAACTGCAACTGCTAGAAGCTGAGCCTCATAAAATTCAGACCTATACAGTTTCACATGAACATTGAAACAGGCGCTACTCTAAAGGAGCAGTTTGAAAGCTTTTTAGCACAGATTCTCACTTCAGAGACTGTGATCTTTCCATCTGTCATTACTATCCCACATAGACCTCTAGCTTGGAAGCCACTTCACAGTGAGGCTTGCTTAAGATCTTTCTGACAAATGTATTTGTTGTAATTTCTTCCATTTCTCCCTGGCACAAGAGAGTCCAAGGTGATCAAAGGAGTAAGAGTGGCCCTTTGTCATGAGACAACGTAACCCCCAGCTCTGCAGCTCACTCACACATCTGGAGGCTGCAAAAGTCTCCCTATTGGAGCAAGCGAGGATGTGCAGGAGTGCTACTGCTTTTCCATCTCCTTGCCTCCGCACCCTCCTGGAGTCACCGGTGTCCTGGTCCTGGGGCAGAAGAGACAGCAAGGGACAAGAGCTGGTCAGACCTCAATTGTCAAGCTGAACTGCACCCACTTCATAGCAGGTCTAGACATATGGGCATCATAGAATCATAGAATAGTTTGGGTTGGAAGGGACCTTCAAAGCTCATCTAGTCCAACCCCCCTGCCATAAGCAGGGACATCTTCAACTGGATCAGGTTGCTCAGAGCCCCGTCCAGCCTGGCCTTGAATGTTTCCAGGGATGGGGCATCCGCCACCTCTCTGGGTAACCTGTTCCTGTATCCAGCATCAATTTACTTCATACAACTTTACATATTTAGTTCAGGTACATGTAAAGCACTTAACTCCAAAACATGGATTCTAACTTACTGATGACAATTTGTACTGTTTTAGACAACCTGGAATTCAATTTTCTCTCTCCTTCTTTGGCTCTATAGTTACAAATAGAAGTAATGCTTCTACCAGCTGCCAAAGGAAAACTTACTGAAATACAGAGCTGAGAACCCTCAAAAGAGTTTCTCATTTGCCATCATTTTTCACAAGCTTAAACCCATCAGAAAAAAGTGTTAAACAGCTTTATCAGGATTTTGAAAAAGTAGACATTACTAATGCTTGTATCTCTGAACAAAAGACGTTAACTAAGACGGTAACAACAGACTGCGTCATTTTATTATCTGTGATATCTGTGGGTTTTAGACTTTATCTATGTTGCTCTTTAACTTAAAAATGAAAGTGAGGTATACTTCCAGCTATGCCTGGCTTTCACAACACTATGGCCTAAGCAGCTTTCTTTTGTGGCACCATATACCTGTGCATTAATACAACAATACTTCAGCTAATCTCCAGTAGATCAGTGCCACAAAGAGCACAACAGTCAACACAAACCCCCCGATAACAGACTAATTCAAAACCAGAATGCAGTGCCATAGAAGCGCTCTTGCTGCATGCACACCTCAGCGTCCTTTTTTTGCCTTTCTGAATCAAAACACACATTCATTGCTTAGGTGAAGACGTGACCTAAATTCAAGAGCTGTAAGCACAGAAGCCTTCCTAAATACTGATGTGATGGTCTGTGCAGTTCTGAAGTTAAATCTGGGATAAATAAGGTGAGGTGATGCTACTGTAAGACACTGAGGCAAAAGTAATGCCTTCCAGCAATTTCTCTATTGCTCACAGCAACAGTGGCAAAATAATCAAGTTTTCTGATTGGAACTGACATGTATCAAAAAGAAAATTAGAAGAGCACACAGTTGTCCCTAACATAAATCTAGTTTTAATATAGAAAATCCCTTTCTATACTGCTATACTTGAGAAGTAACAGTAAGAAGATTAGCTAACATACAACAAATAACAGGCAGAAGCTTTCAAAAGTTCAGAACGAAAGCATATATAAAGTTCACAAAACTTCACTATAAAGGACAAGATTTAAGTTAAAGCAGACAAAGGGGAACGATGTTTCACAAAGTAAGGGGACAGTGCCAACAGGGGCAGCATTCATGTTCACTGTAAGCCAAAATGCCATTACTAATGATGCAGAAATATGAGCAAAAATGTACGTGACCAGAGCACATCAGCAGAGCAGAGTGTGAGATTCAGCTGCCTCCATCCACTGCCTCGATCCACCATGGCCTGCTGAACCCTGGCTAGTCTGCAGCTCCAGAGGACACCGATCTTCTGGCAGATCCTGTGCCACAGCTGCCAGCTTGGCCTACATCTCATGCATATCCTACCAAAAATGCTGCATGTGCCTATGTTTATAGAAATGAATTCCACACAAATACTCTGGAGAGACAGTAAGGAATAATACCACTGCACAGAGTCAATTCGGGTGAAATACCAATGATTGTGACAAATAGCCTGAGGAAAAGGAAACCTATATCCTGTCAGAGGTTATGTTTTCACACTCTTTTTGTTTGATGGTAGCTACATAATTTTGCAGCTCATCATGATACACAGCGCAACCACCACAGACCCAGTACAGTGGATACTGGGATTCAAGGGTGGCTCTGGCACTTTACATAGGCTACTCATGAAAAGGGTACTGAAAAGGGGGTGAAAACACAGCAAAACATACATGGGTAATATGCTAATTTTCTCATCTATTTCGCATATATATTCTCATATAACTTCACCAATTCACCTTGGCCTTGATATGCATCAAACTCCTTTATTCTCTCCTGTGCCTCTCTTGATGAGAGGCTGACAGCCACGTTTTAGTGTGGTGGTTTTCTACTTAGGTTAAATACTCACTAGGGACAGGCATTAGACCACCAGACACGATTTCACTTATTGCCCAAGAGAGCACTTAAGCTTATTTCTTGAACAGTGAAAGGCTAACATACTGTTTAAACACAACGTTGATTACTGAGTTGCTTTCCTCACTTACTATTTTATTTCATTACTTGTTTTGCAGTAAAACTTAAGTTCACATTTAGCAAGGCACTTAGTCCACATTTCATCAAAACATATATATATATATCCCCCAGAAACATTAATTCTCTCTCCATGTCGAAAATTGCTCTCTAGAATCAAAAGATTGACAGTTAAAAGAAAAGAAAAAAAGAATCAAGTGCTGCACTGAAGGAATGGCAAAGCTTGTACTGGAACATGACAACGCACTCTAGGAACTGCTGTTCTGCATAGGAAAATGTGGGCATTACTGGAGAGGTATGGAAGATGGGCCTGTCTTCAGCAGAGAACTGTTCCATCCTAACAGCCTGCTGTAATGTGTACACCGCTAAACTTCCAACGGCACTGAATTCCATGGGATTTCTGCTGGAGAATACTTCTGACCCTGCACAAATGCTACCAGGAGACTCAAAATGGAGCTGAAGTGTAAAAAAAGGCAGTTGTAAATATGGCACTTTACTCTCTCTTGGAAAAGGATAAACAGGACTTCAATAAGAAAATTGGATTTATACATTTATTATTTTAAAAATAGATGCTTAACAACTACTATTGACTGTAACACTGTAGTCTTCCTGTCATTTATTTTTTCTATTTATTCAAGCAAAGACACTTCTCTACTACAGACTAAAGACTGATTTTGCACACCACACCCACAGTAACAAAAGGAATAACTGGTGCTACACTTTCCTATGTAGAACATCTGCTTTATGAACACAAGTCACACACAAGGAAATAAACAGGGCTGCAATGTTTTGGGAGCCTAGTCCTGGAAAATACGTGACACAGCTGCATCCTTTCTAGCTCAAGAAACTACTCCTGCAGTTTTATCCAGCAATTTTTCCTAGATTGCTTGCTTATCAGTTGATTACCAAGAAACTGAGTTGCACGGCAAAGTAAAAATCCAAGAAAGAACTCCTTAACCTTAGCTTCAGAAGTAGTATTGGCAAATACTAAAATTGATCTATTTTTAGTGGTAGCTGTTTAAAAATGTATATATCCTTTAACAACCTACTTAACCAGTAGCAGAGAAAGAAGAAACTAATCTATACTGATCTCACATTAAGATTTTTTGCCAAACATGATTCGAGAGTTCACCTTGGATCAGTTGCAGTATTTGATAGACTATCATTTGACCAATATACTGCTGGGAAACAGAATGATTCAGCCTGCAACTGTTAGTATGATCCTTGAAATATTCATATTTAAGCCTCATGACACTGAAGCTTCTAATAAGGAACAGGATAAGGCATAACTGTATTACAACTAAGGCTAACATCAGTTTTTTACTTAAATCTTTGGCTTGCTTTCTACTTGCTAGGGTTCCAACAAGAAGTCCTCTACTGCTAGATTCCACTGAGAATACATTCTATCATAAAGGGTTGGTTACTTTTTCAATTATCAAGGGAAAGAATTAATCTGCTTCCTTAAAGTAGAGCCAATGAGCCTTTCTAGTAATGGCCAATTATGAAAAGATTCACTTTTCACTTCATGGTAAACTAGAGATTTTTTGTCCTCATCATGACCATTTCCTGTGAAAAAAAGTGTACTGCACAGCCCACGATGTAGAGGAAAAATACCAAAGAATTTGCTCTTTTTCTTCCAGCTTTTTCAGAATTCTTTCTTAGTTTTCTTAATATTTTCATTTAAGCCTTTCTTCCATGTTACTGCTCTAGGTTTACTCACATTTTAATGCAGCTGACAGATCATAAATTTCACGTCAACAAAATAATATTTCATGATCTCACATGCTAGTGAAATGTAAAAAAATCAATATGAAAACAAATCCTATGTAACCTAATAATCACCGTAACTGGCTTAGCCTAGCTAAAAACCCCCTAATGATGGAAACTAGTAAATTGCTGCAATTTCACATCCTATGGAGTTTTCCTCATTCCTTTGTTTTAAGAAATACATCATTACATTCTTTGTCTATTGTCTCAACCGAAAATAACACACCTGCACTGGGCCAAATAGTTGCATAAGATTTTAAGAGGCACACAGAGGAATGAACTACTTAGTTTTTCCACTTTACCATTATTTGGAAGTCACACTTTTCCTGAAAGAATCAACATTAATTACTGTTGTACTCTGCATTAATCCACATCCTAGTATACTGCCATTAATATTACTGTTTACTTTCTCAGACTTGTTTTTTTTTTTTTTTCAAGGGCATGTTTCATCGTAGTCACTAAAATTGGGCAATTGTGAATTGGCTGCCTAACAAAAATCCAAAATACGCCAGATATGAGCTGCAGTCACTTCCATTTAAATCACAGTCAAGCATCACTCTGTGTACACATTTTGATGCATTAAAATAACTGCCTTAATCTTTATGTGCGTTCGGATCAAATCACCCAGAGTGGAGGCTGGGAATTTAAACTAGTGAAAATAACTGTGCTCTGCAGACAGTGGCGCCCTTTCCAGAGGTTCTCTGAGGGAAGCTTTAATTTGCGCTTTGGGCTTCATGTGAGCCCTGCTAGGAAAGGTGCCCTGGGGACACGCTGAACTCCTCTATCGCCGGACCACGCACGCGTGTGTGCGGGAGGCCACACTAGTCACAGGTAAGACAGACAAATCAAACGGCAGCATCCCCCATCCGCTTTTCTATTATCTGCCCCACTTTGTGCCAATTTCCTCCAGCTTCCCCAACACCTCTTGCTTTGCTGTTCTTCCTTAAGACATGGGATGGGGATTTGTCAAAGTCAATGAGCACTTTATTACAGTGAGAGTGCTCAGTAATGAACAATTCAGCAATTTAATGAGATTCTGTAGATCTGTCTCCAGCCTGTCCATCAAGTTTCACTTCTATAAAGCACCCTGACACTAATCCTCTGGCATACCCAATCTTCACCCTGGGCTGAATATTAGATTCTTCCATGGTATATTGCATTACCACTATAACCTTAGCAAAAATGATGAACTTAACTACACTTGAGGCAATATAGCTGGTCTGATTTGATTTTCTTCTATTGGGTTGACTATAAGGGAATTACTTATTTACTAAGATAAAGCAAAAAAACAGCTTCTTATTGCCATCTGAATGCCTAAATTGGTAAATATTTATGTGTGTCTTTTAATTCATTCTGGGGACCTGGGATAATTATAAATATATATTTATTCCTGGTTGTACAGACTAAATTAAAAAGACACATGCACGTTTTGCCTGCAGCAGAAAACTAGTTTAAAAAATTCTTCGGAACAGCATTAGTAACCTTTAGAGAGGCAATTATGATAACACTTAAATGGACAGTGTGGAATTTGTTGTCACTCAAAAAGCAGCATATTACCTATAAGTGTCTCTCCCCAGTTTGACCCTGCAACAGAAACAGAAGCTTTGTCATATTTACCTCATGAAGTGTTCACTGATTGGAGGGCACGCAATTAAGAAAAATATTTTTGAGTCCTTCCTGCAGGACAGAACAATGACACAAGATTTAAGAACTCCCACTTCCCAAACTCTGTCGCAGCAGGTTGCAGAGGGCATATTTCTCTGTATATGCTTGCTCATTACTGAGCTGGCATTAAGTTATACTTGTATGGTTTTCTGTAGCAACTTTTCTTGCAAAAGCGTACCCAAGCACATAGCTAGGAGATTGCACTGACCCTGCTGAGAAATCGTGATAAAAGCCAATTAGGCAATCAGACACATATATGAACTTGTACATCAAAACCTTTTCTGATAAAGGGAAGATGGGCTAGGAGTGCAGAGCATCATGCCTAAAAAAAGCCAAACCGAACCAAACCCACCATCACTGGTAGTGTGCTGCAGGTTCTGTTGTACAGACATCCTCTAGAGACTAGGACAGGAAAGAGTATAACTTTACATTAGTTCCATAATCTAAAGCCTTATAATTTTGTAAACAAATGTGCCAGTTACCTAAGAGGTTAAGTTACATCTGTGTACTGTCTTTGTGGTTTGAAGAGCTTAACTAGACAATTTTTAAGAATAAGTATTTTGTTCTTGCATGACATTATTCATCCACAGAACATGAAATACCACACAAACACACATTTTACACTTTGAGAAAACAATGGCTTAGAAATGAAATTATTTACTTAGAATAACCCAAAAGATAAGTAGATAAATAACAGGGATTTAAATATAAATCAGTCTTCTGATTCTGAGTCTCCTCTAATAGACCAATAAAATCATTTCCTAAAGAGAAAAATACAGGTTTCTTTCAAGCAACTTACATTTTACCTTGAAATACCCTGAAATATTTTTCTTCTATAAAACATGACAGCAAAAAGGAAACAGAAGTGTGTGGATAACAAACACTATAGAGATTTCCTTCCACTATATTGTGAATTGCAACTTTTACAGACATATGATGGGAACGTTTCCAAGGACAGGTTTTGGTTTAGCGTTTGTGTTTCTCTTTACAGGATACATCATCTTTTCATATCAGTTTCCCCGCCCCCCCATCCACACTGAAGACCACAACATAAAGCTTTTATCTCATTAATACTCCATGGCAAGCAACCTGGCCCTTTTCTAGATCCAGTTTCTTTAAAGGAAGTTATTTCCCTCTCCGGGTTCTTGCCGCAAACCTTCCACTGAAGCCCCCACTCATCTCTGAGCAGAGCAGCCTGTGTGATCGTTCTCTAATTTGATTCAGCCAAAGCCTATGGTGGCATGAACAATTTAAGTGACTATTGAAGTTACACAGCTAAGTTTTTCTGAAGTGAATGGGAGAGACTGCAGGAGCAGGTTTGCTTCCAGACTTGAGGCATTAAGCCTCACCAGAGGCAATTATAATTGAGTTGCATGCATGGGCCATCTCTTCCCACCAAGGAATTTACATCTGGAAGAAAATCTCTGGCCATACCCAAGTAACATAAGATAAGCAATAAGACAAATTTCTCTTTCAAACAAACTAATTGCATTAACACAACTGTTTTTAAATTTCATTTAAAAATCTCCCTTGGTTGTTATTCACAGTTTTTGCTCAAGTGCTTATTCTCCCTCAAGATTGCTCCAGGGTTTCAAAACAACAGATTATTGCTGTGGTTTATAGCGTATCACACATTCTGCTTGTTCACCAGTCTCCTTACCTGCCAGATCTGTTCTTCACTGAGTGAAGTGAGTCTATCACTTTTAAAAACCTCTCGAAGGAGACAGTATGGGAGAGCCAGAACTTCTTCAGGACGATGCTTCAATAGCTCAGAGAGATGTTTTACTAAGAAGTCAACCACTGCATTCTCCAACAAAGTGAGGTTGAAGAGGTCCGCAAGCTTATACAGGTCCAAGTAATTAAAACTATTTAATTCCTAAATGGGTGAAGCAAACAAAATNAAAAAAGAAAACAAAAAAAATCCAGAGAACACAAAATCCCACAGGTCTCAGATAATGAAAAAAGGCTGTTCTTATGGAGCTGTGGAGAAAGAAGGCAATATAACTTGAAATTAATTAACACAGCCTCATTCAAAATGTATGTGTAAATGTTACCAGTGCATATGCAAATATATATGATAGTACTAATTTATATTGCAGCTGCTAAGATTATATATGCATACAGCATCTGTAAGAAATATGGATTAGTACATAAAATAATAAACCAGCATGATTTACACTGTATGACAAGAGCTTGCAGGAGTTAACAAGTGGATTAAAAATGTATTTGTTAACTACAATGGTTTGTTACAAAGCAATCATTTGTTCATTATTTACTGTTTTGACTGAGCTAGAGCATCTGCGTAGTACCATTTTAGTTCCATGAAACCTCACAAAATACGAGATGCTGAGCTACCCTTTATTACATATAAATTTATCTTCAATGAACAAACAGACCCTTTTTTCACAACCACTGACATAAACCTATAGCGGATGCTGGCCTCATATTCTTTCTCCTCCTCCTTCTAGTGGCAGAAAATCTGTGGAGACAAAAGCTACAGTAACTCTGGGCAGGAAGTTTTTTCCATCCTGGTTACAGACAACCTATATTTACAGGCTGATGTTTTCACCTTGGTAGCCTTTGTAAATTAGAGTCTGGACAGCTAAGTACTGCTATTCTAGACCATACACTCTTCAGGGGAGAAGCCAAGAAGTCATCTGTATTAGCAAAAAGCACCCAGGAGGGCTGGGAAATAAGCATGTTTACCCGCTTCTCTGTTCTTGCTGTACGCTCGCACCTCTCCTGCTCTACCCTCTCCACAATCCTGGTTTTCATCTTCCAATTTCCCGCATTGCTCCCTATCAGCCGCCTTCTCCTTGACCAGTTCCATGTGCGCGAATGACAAGAAGTCTTGTCAGTTTCACTTTGCTGGTTAGTTAACACAGGGACTGGAGCAGGAAAGAGAAACCGACTAAATTAAGTCAATTTCACTTTCACTGCTCTGCCGGCTGGAATGGCAGCACCAAATGAAACTGACAAGAAATCTTGTAAATGTCAAATGAGCTGCACGGCTGGCAGATAGAGCAGAGCAACAGGGAAGATGGGAAAGTGCGAAGAGGAGGTTTTTTGGAATGTTTTATGGACTACATCCTGAACGTGTGAACTGGGTGGCTGTCCCAATGACTGTGTTTATGCATATGCAATGGAGAGTGGAGAAAGAATTTTTTTCACCTGCTTAGAGGAGTCGGTAGGGGAGGAAACTGAATCAAATTCCTGTGGAGGCTCCTGCTTGTTACATCATCTCCCAGTCTGAGTGATGCACCTTCCCTGGCAGGCTTGTACATTAAAGAGAAATCTTATTGATTATCTACTTAAGCTGATGCATAGGAGTTTCACATTGTTTTCTTGGAAGAACAAAATTCTTTATGTTGTGAGAAAAAAACCACAATCGTCCCAAAAGCCACAGATATTCTGGTGTCAGTTCCTTTTCACACTCACATAGAGGAGGTAAGGATAAATCCTCCCAGTTGCAGAAAGAAAGAAAGTGAAAGGAATGAATTTTGCATGAGAAGTATCTGGTCTGTGTGCTTGCTCGGTGATTTAGTATCTCCAGATCACAGATGGTACCTCACACCACCACTTCTGTGATGGCCATGCAATGGTGGCAACAACACAGCCAAGTATAATCGAAGTAAACATCGCAGAGTTTAACAAGTAACAACCATGGCATACTGTCCCTGGCTTGGAAGACTGTCTTTTCAAAGAACTCCCTGACTGAATGAATGCCAAACATCCAGAAAGAAACTCAGAAGAGTGCGGTGTATATCTATTGAGCTCTTTTGTAGTGAACAGCTATATCTGGGGAGGATAAAAATACACACACACACAAAAGATCAAGCATTCTGATCTGAGGGTCAGTACCCAACTAAAACACAGGCCTGATCAAACCCCACAAAGTGTCAATGGAGGAGAGATGGCTTTTGGTGGACTCCAGAAGACGACAATACTGGGAATAATATAATAAAATATCTCATCATTAGAGAGAAACAGTACTATGACACACAAATGCAGTTCTCCCCTGAAAAATCTTCACATTTTCAGTGAAATCTGAAACATACCAGTAAATCTTTGGTTTTGGTTTGGGTATTTTTGATGATCCCCCAAACTTTCCTATCCCCTCAAATCAATGTCAACTGATTTTTTTTTCTGAAAGCTGTCATACAGTTGAAAAGGCCAAATACACTTATGGATGGATAAATAAAATCTCAGCAGCCGTTTATTTACAATATTATTTATTTTTTTATGCGTGTTCACTTATTTCAGATGCTTATTTATTCATGTGTCTATTGATTTATTTATTTATTATGGGGGCTTACTTGTTTACTTATTTTCATTGGTAAGCGTTAGAGGATTTTTGATGCTTTGCCTAACACAATGTGTTAGTGACCTGCTGGACTTATGTTTTATTGCTTGATGAATATTGCAAGTATATTTTGTTAAAACTGGTCTTGGCCTGTAATCAGAAATACTTGTTTCTGACTTCATAAGGTTACTGTTGATCTACAGGTTTGTATTTCACAGCCAAAGAAGCAAGCAGTGCATTAGCTTTTACAGCTGAAAGTTATCAGACTGTCATACCAATATTCAAATCAAAATTATAAAGTACAATACATTACTGTCTCTGTGATGATACTAGAGGGCAAAAATGTCACACTGAGATTGCAAGATATGTACCACAGATCAGATAACCTAGCTCTTCATATGCAGTAAGACTTTCAGAAACGTCAGACTGAAATGCGATATGTAAGTCAGTTGTAAAAAAAAAAAAAATACACCCTACCTTCTAGCTTTCAAAAAAATCCAGTGGGAACTATCAAAGCAATCACTGTCAACTCAGTCTAATTTGAATGGATTTCCCAAATTAAACCCTTGATTGAATTAAAACTTTGTAAAAAAAAAAATTAAATATATTACTAAATAGGAAATTTAGGTGTGGTCATGAGTAAGTTCTGGCAGTCTCTGTTTTCCACAAATTTCATTATATTGTGTTAAAAATGCAGCTACAAAAATCTAAAGTCATGTGCAACTTTCTTCCGGTACTGTATCACAGCACACATTCTTTAAAAACATGCAATACAAAACAGGCTTATGTAAATGACTGAAACTTTTAATCTTGTTTTTATAAACTTCTAAATATACGCCACTTATCTTTTTTTGAACTGAAGGATGAAATATGAACACAAGCAGAACTGTCACTAAGAGCTGAAGAGAATTAGAGAACAGTAGTGATCCTATCTTTTCTAATATGATGTATGTTACGCTGCTGAAACACATTCAGACTAAGAAAATACGTATAAGATTACATATACAGATCTTATAACTGACAACTGAAACAGTTCTAAAATCTCACAGTGAATTCACACCAATTTAATAAATTGCCCAAATTATTTATCAGTGTTTACTTCTAAAACGAGGAACTATCTTTGATCCTATGCATGTTACTTACTATACACCCCCCGCTTCCTCGCTCTCTGAAGTAGGAGAATCCATTGTTCTACACTACTGGTCTTCTGATTCAGTAGAATCAACCTTTAGATGCCAAACCAGTTTAACAACGGGCTGACATTTAAAACCCTCATAAAAGAAAATCAGTTTTCCGAACTAACATTATCTGAAAGATGACAATATTAAATATTCAAAATAAATGATACGACATTGTCCATATTTTAATACAGAGATGTATTTTAATATAGAGACATGATAAACTGTCTAACAGGAAAAAGAGATATAAACACTGTATTTAAATTACTTCAAAATCCATATTTATTCATTTGTACTTTAAAGAATAATTGCCCTGCACAAGCCACAGAAAAGGATGTAACAGATTGATAAATTAGAGTTAATCATAACCAAGTACACAGCAGACTACAATATAGCTCTATTCCTCTGCTCCATGTTATAAATAGCAGAAAAAGCACAAGGAGAACTAAGGGGAAAGAATGCATTTCTTTATGACCTTATTTGAAAGATAAACTCCTTGGGGAAATACAATTTATTCAGATTATCAAGACCCTGCTGTGCAAATCTACAGTCTGGGAGCACACTACAGAGATCAAACAATATTTACTTTATTCTGTTGGGTATAAAAGCTTTTAATGAATGCATAATTAAGACAGAAAGAGTATATACAGCTTTAGAATTCCACTGCCAAGCCAAGCCATTAATATCCAAAGTATCGTACCCAGTTGTAGCTCCACCTGCTTCCTATTTAGATTACAACACTATTATAAATCAAGGTATTAAATGACTAGCCCTGCTGCTGTAACAGAGGAGTTGCATGGTGATACTATTTCCCTTTTCCTAAAAATGGTTCGGTCTCTTTAAAGCAAAAAAAAGGAAGTGTGAGGTCTCTGAAACAGGGACGTTTTTATTAAAAATCCTTACACAGCACCCACCACAACGGGGTCCTGACTCCAGGTCCTCCAGGTTCTCTACTGTGTTAAATACTACGAAGCATCTGTACCATTCAGAAGAGAACCTTGACATAAATCATAGCAAAGACAGCTCTAAATAGATAAGGGGTAGTAACGAAATGAAAAATCGTAGTGACAAAAATATACTTATCTGACAACAAAAGGGAACAACACAATTTTAAGAGAAAAGAAACCTGGTTCTGTTGGTTCCAGCTCTCCCTTTCTACATCAAAGGTTGTAGTTCTGCAAAACCTCACATATTTACCTAGGAGCTAACCGATCATGCACATACTCAACAGCACAGCAACAGACATAACTATTTCCTACAAAGCATAAATGCAAATCCTTCAAAAACTATAATTTAGATCTTATTTGAAATTTTCCTCCACTAAACACCAAAGCCACCCAGTTGAACCACAATATTCTGCTGAAGCCTGATCACAGTGGAATAGCCGCGTCAGAATTTTGCAATGTATAAAACTGCGTTTATATTTATTACAAGATCAGTGCCAACTGGAAATGTATTTATAGGCACAGTAAAGGACGAATTTTTTAATTACTCATTTAATAATTTTTTTTTTTCTGGTAGATAACTGCTTTCACAACACTTTCTGTAATACTTGCTTTTGTTTTCTCTTTTAAGCATGAGAAGGCATTTTGCATCCTTGCTGTGATTTCAAAGTAGGTCTGCAGCTAAGTACAAGAGCAACAATATCAAAACATTTCGGCCCTATTATTTTCCCTCTTCCCTAGAAGAATTCATTTCCCTTCTCACTGAGTGTTTCCCTGTATCTGCTTGGTTTTGAGTTTGAATCCTGCTGGCTGGTGCTAGTGAGCCCCCTCTTCAAAGGCATGGAGGAGGCCTCGGACCTTCACAGGCACCATGGGAAGACACGAGATTCTCAGATTGGTCATGTCATGAGACGTGTGTGGTCTTTGAAAAAGGAAGTGGAACATGCCAATATGCAGATACTCCAAAGTAAAACCAAAGTAGTAAAGATTTTCCAGAATATCAGACAGATTAATCTAAGCTATTAAATAGTACGAATACTTTCAAATGGCAATCCAATTAAGTATTTTAAGTTACCCTGTTTATACATGCCTTTTATATATTACATACATTATTATGTCTACCATGCAAAGAAATATAATAATGAAACATTAAGACTACACAGTTAAAGTTTCATGGTATAATTGAAACAACCACTGGTAAGGTTCTGCAAAATTTTCAATAACTGCTTTCCCCAGCTGAACACATGCTGCTGTGGTTTGTTTTGTTGGGGTTTTTTTCGTTTGTTTGGGGATTTTTTTGCTTGTTTGTTTAACTGCACCTGGCACAGAAACTCCCCAAATGGAAGGCTTCACATCTCACCTGGCTTCACATCTTCCCTGGCAAGATGACTGTACCAATCAGTACTGTCTAACAAAGAAAAATACGGGGATGAAATGGATCATGGAGCTCATCTAACCCTTCACCTAGCCCTTCTATGCTATTTCAGAGAGCAGAAACCCAAAGGGAGGCTTTCATCAGACTTAATCAATGTTTACAATTTTTGCCAATTATGGGAGACTGTCTTTTCTTCAAGTATGTCATGAGGAATGGCAATTGTACATTCTTTACTGCAGCAGGAATCACAGAATATTGGTACACAGTCTATACACATTTCATTACTTTTTATTTTCGCTTACTCTTCAGAGTTACTACAGTGCTTGAGGAAAGCTGAAAACTACTTGGCTAATCCATCAACCACCAGCAATCTCTTATGGTAAATATTCACTTGTTTTGGGTTTTTTTTTTTGTTGTTGCTAATATTGTCAAATCCAGAAACAGCACGTTTTATCCTTTAGAAACCCAAAGTTCACAGGAGTAGCAGTTAAAAAATAATTATCATCAACAAGAAGAACAAAGAATAAAGAAAAACAGGACTGTACAACACTATTGCTTCCAATTCTTTTCTAGTTTAAGGCTATGAGAATATAGGAGTAGAAGCATATTCCCTACTGTACAGGACAAGCTCATCAAATCATCGTAGTCGTAAATTAAGAAAGATCCATCTTAAAACTCGCGCTGTTCTTGCTCTGAACTACTGTTCTGAGAAGGCTCAGCTGATTTTGAGACACTGTCTCCTAATTTCCAGCTTAATTTACTCGGACAGTTGTTCCTGTGCCAACATTATCTTTTAGTTTTAAAAGCACTCTCCCTCTCTCTCTCTCTTCCCCTGCTTCCCCCAGTATTGATTCCCTTGATATATTTACAGAAAGCAATAATATTCCTCTTCAGCCCTCATTTTGCCAGACTAAACAAGCCAAGCTCTTTTAATCTCCTCACATAAAGCAGGCCTTGCTGATCATCTTAGCTACTGTTTTCTACATCTCTCCCAGTTTAACTTCATTTATTCTTCCGCATGGGCAAACTCTTCACAGTGCTCATGATTTTTCAGCAGTATGTTATGCACCAGCATTAGTATTTCCTTAGCTTCATAAATTACCTTGCATGAAATATCCTAGACTCAAAATGCCTTTTTCTTCACGATATCACATTAGTAGCTCAAAGCCATCCTATGACTGAATACATGAAAACTCTCTGTAGACTTGGTCCTCCAAAGTGAGACACAGTATCAGGCCTCTGTCTGCCAGCCAGGACAGAAATAATATGACACGTTACAAATGGGAATTGTGTACGATCCACTGAGATGAAGTAGATTCTACTGAGGATGCTCAGAAACTATTTTCCAACTGCTTATTTAATTTCTTTCTATATTTGAGTAATGGATCTTGTAATTGTCCTGGTTCCTACCAGTTACTTATCGAGAGAAAAATTATTTCAATAATTTTCTTAAGAGTTGTTTCAAAAGTAGGCAAGGAAATCCCCTCAATATTCTGAAAAACAAAGCAAGTTTTACATCAATCTGAAGTATGAAAACTTTCAAGCATAGTGCAAATACAAGCAGAAAATATGTTTCTAATACATAGTTATGTTAAAGTTTGATTTTTATTCTTAATCCTCACCTCCACTAGCAGCATTACTGATAGACCTGTTACTAGAGGCGTTAAGATACCTGGCAGGTCCCTTTTCCAAAGCCTTACTATTTTGACAACATTTAATACTTCAAAGCTGAAGTTTTCCAGCCTCAAGATGAATCTCTTTAAAATCTCTTGAAAACATCTCAAAAAGTGTATAACACATTACAAAGAATGAGACTGACAGGAAAATACTGTTGCTCTTCCTCATTAAAAATATTCAGAATGGAAACGGCTTGCAGGAGTTGCCTTCACTGTGAAATCTTCCATTTATTCCCCCTCATCAGCCCCTAGGAAAAATAGTTTGAGTATGCTCAGTAATCACTTCTTTGAACTTTGCAGCTAAAAATCTCACCCCATTCTAGCTGCACCATTCATAACCTGTTCCACAACTAAGCAAGATCCAGTCTGCATCATTGTCCACTGAGGGGCAAAGCACAATGACAAAACCTGAAAGCTGAAATCCCACTTTTATTGTGCTGTTCAGGATCTGCCTTGGAGCCCTGGCAGGTCTCTATCACTTTCAAATGCACAAGCATGAAAAAAAAATGCAGACCAAAGAACAGGAGAACAGATCCAGACAAGAAGCCCAGAGATAACAAGAGGCAAACAGTCCTGGAAGTTAGCAGGAGAGTTAGAATCGCAATCCAGAGAAGACATGACTTCCCAAGGAGGCTGAGTGATAGTTCCAACCGCTCTGCATAAATGTAAATGAATGGTGATGAAGATGGATAATAGCAAGATAGTCACTAACGACAAAAGGAAGTCAACACACATGATATTGCACTAACGAATAAACAGGGAGCATATTCCAAAATTATCAATAGACTAACTAACAATAGACTAACTAACGCTCTAGATATAAATAAGAACAGGGGAGGTTTTCACGTGCAAAGGATCTATAAAAGGATTCAAACAATTCTGTTTCAGAATCTTTTTATGGCATTTTATTCCTGAAACATTTCACTGATGCACACATGTGCTCTGCAGTAAACGCAACAAGGGACCACTTTTCTTAAAAACCTGTCTCTGCTTTAGAATCCCAGGCAACACCTTGCCATCAAATGCTTAAGGATTACAAAGCTAATAAACACATCTAAGAATGGATAACTGTAAAAGGGTAACTGTAGTGAGCTGGACATATAATCTCACCAGAGAATGAAACAAACTGTAACATGTGTGGAATGATGGGTTAATTAACACAGACAAATTCAAATCTCAGAAATATTTGCTAAACAACCCAAAGCAATAAAAAAAACTTTCTCAGAATTTCAAGGCAGTATGTGATACTCCGTGTCCAGAAAGGCTGAATCCAGCGCAGCACAACTCAATACTGAGGAACATTTTGATAGACAAAGCAGAATCAGTCACCTGTTTGAAATCAGTACTTCCTAATGCTTTGTGAGAGTGGCATCACCCCAGCTATCTACTAAGATTTTACTTGTGTAAAAGGAATAAGGCATCAGTAGAGAAACTTATTTTCTGGAAACCTCAAAAGAGCTAATTTTCCCAAGTTTACGAGAAATACTGGCAAAATAAAATGGGACAAATTTAACACAAGGAGAACTACAGAAAGTTGATAGCTACAATATTTCATAAATTTCTTATATTACATACATTTATTAGGATGCATCTTAGATGGATCAAAGATTTGTTCAATGACAATCTCAAATGAAATTATTAATGGTAAGCTATAAAGCAGCATAGCTTTTTCCAGCAAAGTCCTCAAGGAATTGATTCTTGGTTCAACACTGTTAACAGTTTAACTGAACTAGAGAATGGTAAGTTTTGCCTGCAGAGTTTGCAGAAGACTCTGCAAAAGCAGTGGGGTAACAAATTATGAGAATGACAGAATGTGAGAATTGTCTGGCCTTCCCAGCAAAGTGATCACATTAATAACAAAACAAAAAAAACCCCACACCATATCTGAGAACCAGTAACACAGCTGATACAGAAAATATACCAGGCTCTATTTAGAACAACATTTGCAGGCCATCAGGAGGCACTAAGAATTGGTCATAAATAGCAACATCAGTTCTCAGAACAGTACTGAGGCAAAAAAAGCTTTTGCCATAAAATGAACACTGAGTAGCATCCAATAAAAGAAACACTGTTGTTGCTTCAACGTTATATTTTTAAGGCTACTGCTTAAATATTGGTCCCAGTTCTGAAGCCTGTACTTCAAGGATATGAAAATATTCTAGGATGGAAACTCAAACTTGCAAGATTTAAGGTGCTCAACCTATTTTCTTAAAGAAAGACTCCTGAAGGATTTGATCTTGAGTGAAGATATTTATAAAACAGAGAAAAACACACAAAAGCAACAAAATTCTGGCCAGATTTTCAGAAAATAGTTTCTGGCTCATGGAGGTAGGATCGAAATTACACTTGCCAACGGGCTAGGAAGTGCAGGACTGTTTGCATTACCTTCGTGTGAGTACCAACATTCTGCAACTCTGCATTAAAAAAATGAATGCAATAAAACAAGTTTTTTTGCCAATTTTATGTACAGGTAAAGAAGGAAATATTTGCATAATTTGACCTCTGAGGGTGTATGGTTTCGCATTCCTCTGAAGAGCATGAGGCTTGTTGGAGCTGCAGGAAGATATGAGGGTACTCAGCAGCTAAAAGAACCTGATTTAAAGTATGTGAATGATAAAAAGGAAACATTGAAGGTGTTGCAAAATATTTTTGATTTGGAAAACAGTTATTTGTTCAGGCATCTCTATGCTCCTGCAATATCTGACCTCACCTCAAAAAATCACTACAAAAATTTTTGCTCACAGCGCTAAACCTAGGCAAATTCTGTTTTACAGAGGAAAAAGGAAAAGCAAAAGAATAATTTAAAAGCCTGCTCATGATGCAGAAAATACAAAAAACAGAACCTCAAATGCCTGGAACCCACCCCAGTGTTCTAGTAGTTAGATAATTCTTTTCTTCCCTACCCTACCCCCAACTTTAATACAATTTAGTTATTTATGCAGCTCACTATATCAGCAAAACGTCTGTAACGTGTTCTGTATAAGCATTATGTCTCTAAAATAAAACACTCTACAACACTCTGTCCCTAAATTTATGCAGCGAAAAGGACACCTCTTTCCCATGACTAGGAGCTGTGCTGATTAGTAGGTTTACTACAAAGTAATTAGAACTGATTTCTGGAGGTAAACAGGATAAAAACGGATAGCAGTAGTCCACATACTGAGAAAAAAGCAGAAGAATTAAAATAATTCTGGAAGCATCATTGAATTAAAAAAAAAAATCAGCATGTGTTAGGATCAAGGAGTTCTTCTTCATATTTTAAGCATTATTGACTAGGAATTCATCTATCACTCTCTTGGTCAGAAATTATTACATATCTGACTCTCAAAACCAGACAACCTAGAAGGCACAAAACCCAAGTGTAAAAAGTTGACCTTGACTCAATGTCCAGTTTGACAGTTCCTACATCTGCCCTTCAGTAGTGGCAAACAACTCACAAGTTCTCTCAAAACTAACACAAGTGAATGGTCACACTGTTGAAGGTGCTAAGCATCAGGAAGGCATGAGCCTTCATAGATCATAAGTTTTGTTCACTTTGTTTCTAGCAGATCTTACCAAGAATAAAAAATTAATTCCTCAGCCCTCCCACTCAATCTCAAACAGCTAATGGTCAGAACCCCATGCTTTACCACCAAGGATTTTTTTCCCCCCCAGAAATATAGAAAACTATTTAGTCAATGCATCACATATGCAAGTTGTAAGTTGTAAGCCTAATTTCTCATTATTCACAACTATGGACACTTGCCAGCATCTCAAAATCTTCAAGTATATGAAGGTGCCTCTTCTGTACCCACCTTTAAACACAATCAGAATGAAGTTAAGCAAGACACCCTTTAAAAGAAAATTGGAAGGGCATGTAGAGGAGGGACATAGATTAGCTGCAGAAATACATTATTTTTGAAGTAACTGAGCTAACTATCTGAGCTGAGTAGCTAACTAGCTGAGTAGCTAACTAGCTGAGTAGCTAACTAGCTGAGTAGCTAACTGAGTAACTGTCATGATTTCTAAAAATGAACTACAGTTTACTGAAAAAGTGTGTAGCCAATGATTATTCCATACAATGTTATAACAATTAGTCCTTTTCAAATACACATTTTAACAGGAAATTTTGCTAAAACATCCACATTCCAAAGATTACAACCATACCTAAAAGCAAAATGCTAACAACAGCTTATCAAAAGTTACATATACCTAATGTTGTGTGTTTTCCCCCTCCTCAAAATACTGACCACACACACTGAGCATTTTTGCTATTTGTTTTATTACTTTTCAATAAATTCCATTAATCTACTCAACTTTTGGTTCATGGCTGAATGGTGCTATATGAGTCCAGAATTTGATTAGGGCTTTTTACCCATAGCGTATAATATATATGCACGTTAAGACTCACAACAGTATCTAGGTAGTCAAACACTTCCAAGTGTTTAGTTACAGTAAACATTCAGTATCAGTTTCTGGGGGCCCGTGACATCACCATTTTACACATATACTCTTTGCATACTTCAGTTCCTCATGAAGAGGGCAATGCTGTAAATATGAGTTAAAATATTGTGAGGCAGGTAAAAAACAAAACACAGGCACATATAAACACTGACTTTGGGCCTGGTATACGACATTGGGTCTCTACCCCTAGCTTTCTTCACAGCCACAACATGCAATATCAAGTCAGTGGGAATTCCAATTCCAAAGTGTTCTGGGAACTAAACCTACCCGAAGTTCCTACAATACTTTCCCTGTGATAAACCAGTGTGCTTAGATGCTATGGAAATTCAAGGCTATTTGCATATATAATTAGAACAAGGAGAAAATACTGAAATGGAATTTAGAAAAAACTCCCTTTGAGTGGCTTTGGAAACTTTCTCAACATAGGTCAAAGTGCTTTTGAGGGAAGACCAGACAATAACACACTGCCCCTCTAATCCAGAGGACACAATAGATCCTATAAAAATTACTGTAAAGACAATTCCTTGTGTTACCAGCTCAATTCCCACTGAACCACAAAGAAAATTCCTGGTCTAAGTCATTCAGGATCTAATGCCAGCTATGCAGCTACACACACTCCTGTAGAAATCACAAATTCTGTAAGACTCTGTTGAAACAGATGGGAAATCTAGCAGTAACTTCCTCCAAATTAATAAACAGATGTTTAGAATAGATTACACAGGAAAAAAGTGAATAAAGTTATAAACATTTTTCAGTTTGGAATAATACACTTGTGGGACATTATTGATGGTTAATAAAGTTGTTGATACTATTAATCTTTAGGTTTGTATCTTTAATTTTTAGAATTAGTGAGATGAATGAGGACAATTTATAACTTTCAGAGCTCTGATTACAAATTGGCTGAGGATTCAGTAAGACATCATGTACATTTATATTCATTCAGAATTCAAGGTCTATTCAATACCCTGAAAAGAAATGGAGATTTTGTTTTAAATAGAATTAATCTACACGACAATTCTGAAGAAAGATACTGGTTCCCCGGCAAATTCCACTCCTGCAGTTGTGCAAACAAAACACTAAAAATGATGGAACGTGCGAAAATTCTGTAGCATTTACTGCTGCTAAGATATCTACTGGAAAACATCAGCAGCCTTACATGGAACTGGTTTCCTTCTTCGGGCTCCCCTACAAGCTGAAATGGTTAAGCAAAAAATGTTTCCCTATTAAGCACTAAAATAGTATTTAACAGTGGTCAAAACTAGATGATAATTTGATGTACTTCCATTTCTGAAACTACTTACGTATACTTTTGGGTTTAGGTAATTTTCATTACAAAACTTTCTTCTTTAACTAGCACAACACACTAGTTAAGTGTGTGGTGAGCAGTTCAGACAGATGGATCAAACAGTAATGATTAAGCCATCAGCAAAACATATATATAAGGGCGGGGGGGAATCAAATACATAGATTCATATCAAATTCAGATTTTTTGCCTTTACTGAGAGATAGTCTAAAGTCTAAAATGCAAATATGTGTATCAACTTGGATCCTTATGACTTCAACCCACCTGCTCCACTAAGTAAACAAGGTTTTGAGATGATGGTCTCTTCTACCAAACTGACTGCAAAACGAAAATAAAATTTACAAGATCTTTTTAATATCTTTCAAAGACAAAGCAGTCATTCACTATTTTCCTCTGTTTAATATTAAAGTGCCAAGTTGCCTCTCAAATTCCGTCAAATAAAACATTTTCTCATTCATTTTCTTCATAAAGATCCAACTCTTGCTTAATATTTCAAACTTGAAATTGATCCCTGTGAAAATACTAATAGTGTGCTTAAAAATACAAAGCATAGACCAGGTAAAAGATACTTCATAATTAAGACGGAAAAAAAAAAAATCAGTTCTATTTTGGCTAAGCCAGTATAGAGGAAAAAAAGATGAACAATTAACTCTCTACCACAGTGATACTTCTGAGATAAAAATCAGATTGTAACTCACTTTAGGCCCAATGTTCTCTTCAGGTTCATAGGTTACAAATGATTTATAGTTACCATTTTGTACTTAGCATTCTGGCTTTTCCCATATTGGTAAATACTTTAAAGCCAAAGCATTTTCATGATTCATAAATACCTTTTCTAAAATGGCTTAACATAACTCAAATTGCTTCAGATCAAAGCAAATTTAAATAGAATGTCCCTCTGCCTCTTTACAGGAGGTGGAAAAAAAAAATCTCTGTATATCTGGTGCCTGTATGCCTGTTCTTTCACATTAGAGCTGTAAGTCTCCTCTTTCAGGTCACGTCTTTCACATAAAAGTGCTAAACTAATGCTGCTTAATGACAAATTAATGTCCATGAATAAAAAATACACCTCTAATAGCATAGAGTAATTTGCCATTACAATATCATCATTGGACATGCCCCTGGTTTAATACGATGTATTTAATTCATAACTTAATGAGTGATATATAAAAAGAGAGAGATGAACCCTGCAATTACATTTATGTGAGTCTGTCACCTTATTTGTAAAACCTTAGAGTCATTTACATTCAAATTAGAACAAATGAGTGATTTCACAAAGTGCAGTGATAAATGACCATTGCTGCACAAGACAGAACTGTATTTCCTGCGAAAACATTAACAGTTTCCTATTATTTGTTAAAAATTACAATGCGTATTGGCCAGTGTTGTGTGAATAATGACTTTTTTACTGATTAGGTCAGAAGACTAATACGGAGTAAAAATAAATAATTTTTCTTTTCATTTTTTCTGATTTCCGCTTGAATTTATCTGCTCAAACTGTTACGGACTCACACTGCCACCTGCTGCCCAGGCCTGGGGAGGAAGGGCCCCCACCCCGTGTTTCAGCTCCACTTCAGCCATTCGGCCTTTCAGGTTCCATCTCTTGCAACCAAACTAATTTTCCTGCCAGACTCGGCATGTCACCGAGGACACCAGCAGATAAGGGGAGCTGCGCTCCCCGATTACAAATACTGCCATTTTGGGGTTCATGCATCTAAATTGCCTCAATTGGTAAGGAGAATTAAATGCTGAAGACACTGGGTGGCAGGAAGGATGGCCGGGGGGGGACATAAAACATTAGTATTGATCAGACGGTAATAAAACCAAAGAAGAATTTTGCACATTAAGCATTCTGGGATCCGTCAGCCTCTGTTTACAGCTTTATAAAAATAATAGAAAGATTCCAGAAGCAGGAATCTCTCAGGGGCTGAGGGACAGGTCTGATAGAGGCCACACTGGCTAAAAAGACAACGTGAGAAAAGCAGAAACAGGGAAGGAATACAGCTTCTGTGCTCCTTTTTAAAACACACACCGAAACCGCTCTCCCTTCCTAACAAAAGTTGCAAAGAGAAGGAAGATGTAGCAGCATCTGCCTCTTCCCTACTTGTGACCTCTCCTGCGACTGCTGCAGAAGATGGGCAATGGGTGCCGATACAATCAGCCAGACTTTGATTAAAGATTAAGGACGGGAGCTTTAGTCTTGCCAGCAATAGTAAACCTAGACACGCCAGCATCATTTTTCACATGTCCATCAGCAGTTCAAATTCACCTTTGCCAACTATTACTTCATTAGGAAAAGTAGAACACACACACACGCAAAGCCAGCAGGTTCCTGACCATACCTGTACCACATTTTCTAACAGTTAACACCCCAGGAGCAAAATATCCGCTGCCACATCACAGTTAAATAGCAGCAAGAGTATTACAGCAAGAACAGGATTCCAAGTGAGTGGATATACCGTTGTTACTTTCTTCACTGATACCAACTGAAAAATAGAGAAAACCATCATCTTTTTTTTTTCCTGAGTTCCATTCGAAGTTGGAATCCCTGCAGTGCATTCATGTTCCATATATATAAATCTGTATCTCTGTAACATATCTGTATGTTAAAGAGAGAGGAGATAAATTCCAAAACTTATTTTTGAGCTTTACACAGGAACTTTCCTAATCACTGTCAACAGCTCAATGACTCAACAGCTGACAAGACACGCTCCTTCAAGACACATCAGGTTAGCACAGCAACAACAGGTCACATAACACTGAGAACCTGCAAAATGCAAGATTATATTATTTCTGTCTACTTTGTATTCTTGGTATGGGAAGGTTACTCCATCATGTGATAAAGTTGGTGGACTCAAGTTTGACGGTGGTGGCTTTATAAAGCACCACTCTAATTTTGGGCCGGTGGGGGGTAGAAAGTGTACGTGAAGTTACTTAAGATTAAAAGCTCAGTATTAGTTTAAAAAAGGCAAGCCTTGGTTGCTAGATGACCTTTAGATATTTTTTCTAGCAGTTTAATTTGCTCTATATGAAAAACTCAGGAGCTAAAATTCCAACTGAGATGGGGGTTCTAGCAATACAAAGGTGATGCTCTCAATCTCTGGTGTAAGAATTAATTTATCTCTGAAAGAGTGTATCTCAGTGAAAGCTGGGATTGTGCTGTTGGCACAGTTCCAAATGGAGAAGCTGGGTTTAAGAAAAATAAATAGCTTTGAAGCTCTGGCCCCCACCACGTACGCAAACCATGCACACTCCTTTTCATTCCACAGGCAGATTCAAATGTAGCTTCTTCCTTTTAAAAACAGTAAAATATATCTGTCAACAAACAGAGTCAAAAAGTTTAGAATTAGTAGAAGAAAAGATCCAGATCATTAGGTGCTCATACACCACGAAAAAAATTTGGTTTATAAGCCTAAATTGACCATTAGGGTCAAAGGTTAAAATCAAGTGCCCCTACCCAGGACAACTTGCCTGCTTCAATTATTATCAAGAACTATTCTAGGAGGTCTTAATTTAATTATTAATCTAATTTTTGCATTCCAGGCCTGATCCTGCTCACTGTCTGCTTTTATATACAAGAATGCAGAGCATACAGTACAGAGGAAGCTCCAATAAAATTCCAATTGACTGCTGCTGGACAGTGCTGTGTTTTTTCAGGCTTATTTTAATCACTCAAAATGTTATTTTCAGCTTAAATTACCCCTCTTTATAGATGCTACAACCAACATCAGTAGCAAGCGGGCAGACATACCTGTGGCAGAGTCCTATCCACTGTAATGAAGTTTCTAAAAGGTAACCTAGTACATTTACTATTTAGCAGGGAGTTCAATCCAGTTAAAGCTAAAGGGAAGTTCAGCATCCAACTTTTAACTTCCCTTCACACAAAAACATTCATTTTGCCAAGAAAAATTTTTAACAGCCAGGGGAACTTTAATTGCAATCAGGATCACTGGTCATGTTTACTATACTTTCTGTTCCTAGCTACTGAGAGAACAGGAAATTATTTCCAGCACTGAGTACAAGGACAGTCAGCTAACATCACTGCTACTGTGGTACAGCTGCACCAAACATGAAAATATGCAACTGTCCAACCAATAAACATAAGATAAACAATATCCCACACTCTGTCCAGTATGGAAGCTTAACTTGTTCTTCACAAAATGTGCCTCATCTGGCAGCAGAAAGTTAAAGGAGCAAATGCTAATAATCCTGCTGTGTCTTGCCTCTGAGCCTGAAACTAGTGGGCTGCTTTGGATAGTTCTGCAGCTTCTAAATGCCTTACTCATACCTATCACCTGGAATGTAACTCAGGAAGTATACAGAACTCCACTGAAAACAGTAACACTGGACTTCAGAAAATACAGAAAAATCGCTTAGCTTTAAGATTTCAAATATGGCCAGGTCTCTGAATGCCTGTGGAAATCAACTTCTGTTTTGAAAAGTGATTACTAAAGCTACACCCAGAAAATATGTAGTTAACATTGATCAGTAGAAGGAAATTCCATTGAAAACTTGTATTCTGAATAGCATTCCCCCCTTACTAGGACTCTTTGATTGTTGAAATAATTTGTAGTTTGAGGCTGTCTTTGCTACTGAATACTCAAACAGCTGAAGAAAAAGACAAAACTTCTTACATCTACAACCAGTTATATAACTCAGACATATTTATGAAACAAACATTTCTATGTTCTGAATAAATCTTTTAACACATTTATTCAGTTGCATAAGAATAAAGTCATCAGGCACCTTTCAGGAAAACATTTCCAAGCTTTAACGTGCAAAATGGGTCATCACAAACACACTAATACCACATTCTCTACAGCTCCATTTAAGAAGTCCCTTCTCAGGCCTCTGTTACATTCAATGCCTTCAACTACCTTTCTCTTGCCGTACCTATTGTCATAGTAGGACAGTTATGGTCCACTGGAACAGAAAAGGCTAAGACTTTTCAAAGGGAAACAAGATGTATAAAGAACTGGCTGGAGGGCCAGGCCCAAAGAGTTGTGGTGAACAGAGCCAAATCCAGTTGGCGGCCGGTCACGAGTGGTGTTCCCCAGGGCTCAGTATTGGGGCCAGTTCTGTTTAATCTCTTCATCAATCATCTGGATGAGAGGATCGAGTGCACCCTTAGTAAGTTTGCAGATGACACCAAATTGGGTGGGAGCGTTGATGTGCTGGGGGGTAGGAAGGTCATACAGAAGGATCGGGACTGGATGGATTGTTGGGCCAATTGCACGAAGTTCAACAAGGCCAAGTACTGGGTCCTGCACTTGGGTCACAACAACCCCAGGCAGCGCTACAGGCTCGGGGAAGAGTGGCTGGAAAGCTGCCTGGTGGAAGAGAATCGGGGGGTGCTGATTCACAGCCGGCTGAACATGAGCCAGCAGTGTGCCCAGGTAGCCAAAAATGCCAGCAGCCTCCTGGCTTGTATAAGGAATAGTGTGGCCAGCAGGACTAGAGAAGTGATTATAGCACTGTACTCAGCACTGGTGAGACCCCACCTTGAATCCTGTGTTCAGTTTTGAACCCTCACTACAAGAAAGACATTGAGGTGCTGGAGAGAGTTCAGAGAAGGGCAACGAAGCTGGTGAGGGGCCTGGAGCACAAGTCTGATGAGGAGTGGCTGAGGGAACTGGGGCTGTTCAGCCTGGAGAAAAGGAGGCTGAGGGGAGACCTTATTGCTCTCCACAGCTACCTGAAAAGAGGTTGTAGCATGGAGGGTGTTGGTCTCTTCTCCCGAGTAGCAAGTGATAGGACGAGAGGAAATGGCCTCAAGTTGCACCAGGGGATATTTGATCGGATATGAGGAAAAAACTATTCTTGGAAAGGGTTGTCAAGCACTAGAACAGGCTGCCCAGGGAAGTGGTTGAGTCACCATCCCTGGAGGTGTTTAAAATGCGTTTAGATGAGGCTCTTAGAGACGTGGTTTAGTGCTAGATTAAGGTTATAGTTGGGCTCTATGGTCTTAAAGATGTCTTCCAACAAAAATGATTCTATTATTCTAACAAACTAAAGTGTACTAAGATGGTTAGTCTATAAGAAAGAGGACCTGTCTTACAGTCAAAATAAGATCTTGGTTTTTTTCTGAGACAACTGAGATGAAACACCTTAAAAATCAGTTAATACAAAAGTCAGCATTGGCTGGAAATGAATCTGCCCCCAGTGCACTTCAAATCTTCTTTGAGAAGATCAATCACATTGATTAGATCAGTAAAGTTTGGTACCTTTGGTACCAAATATGCCTTGGAACAGACCTGCGTATGGGCCAGGCCAATTGCATTTTAAGCAAAAAAATCCTTATTGAAATCATTGGAATAATTACAGACCCCAGACAGAAGTATTGAGAAAAGGTGAAACTGTCTAGAAATCCAAAAACTAACAAGCTGGAACATTTGGAGAAAAAGAAGAGCTGGAACAAGCTCTAACATTATAAGAGCAGAACTCCTACATGGACACAGCCTGAACCAACCCAAACAATTAAAGACAATGCTATCAAATTAAAACTGTGTTGTTATTACACAACAATAATAAATGACAGCTAGATGCCACATATTGTATTTCCTGAATTTATTCTAAACTAAGCTAAGTTTGTGATATCCAAACCACTCAAAACAGCAAGAAAGGAATTCACCAGTGTGGTAAATTAAGAACTTGGCAGCGCTCTGGAACTCCAAAACATCTTCAGAAAGAAGGGGCAAGAATTATTCTCTTCCCAGCATCTGTATCATAGCATGTGAGGCCAGGTGTGATAAGACACTTCAGTTCCTAGGTGCACCAAGCCTAAGTGGCTTGAAGGAAGCCTTCTTTAACTATTTTGATTTTATTTTTAGATAGTACTAAAATAAAGCAATAGATATTTTGAAGTCATCCAATATTATCTAGAACATAAACAGACATTTGATATAATTAATTTGGACCCTGAAAGATACCAGTCTTTATGTACAGCATCTCGTTGACCTCTGCTAAAAAGTCTTAAACAACTACTCAGGGTTGATCACTTGCACGTACTGCAATTTACAGAACAAACAAGACAGAAATTCCTACTGTGATCTATTCAGTCTGCAAATCTGTCTCCAGACATGCCTTGTTGGAGTTAACCTGGTAAATAAATACTGTAAAAAGAGTAAAATACAGTCTAGAGCCCGACCTGATGTAAGCTACAGCCATCCTACAGGTGTCTCTGCAGATTCAAAACCTCACAATGAGACTTTGATTCAAAAATACTTTCAGAACTACCACTGCTCTCTGTCACCCAACATATATTTTCCTCCTTATTCCCTACGCTTCACCAGCTCTGTCTTATTCCCTGCCTCCATCATTGTACATCTGGACAGTGGGCCCCACTCCCTTGTCATTTTTATACCAACACAGCTCCAGTTACTCAGAGTGCAAAGAACTCTTTCACATTATTCGAGTAACTGCCTATTGACAGTCACCTCCACAGCATTTCTACTGACCTGTTAATTACACAGTAATTTGGCAGCAGCGTTTGCTCACTCAAGGCTTGTTTTTGGTTTGGTTTGGGTGCTGGTTTTGGTTTGTTTGGGGGTTTTTTGTTTGTTGTGGGGGTTTTTTGTTGTTGTTGTTTGGTTTGGTTTTGGTCTGTGGGTTTGGGTTTTTTGTTTGGTTTGGGGTTTTTTGGTTTTTTGTTTGTTTGTTTGTTTGTTTTTGTTTTGGGGGGGAAGAGATGGGTGGGTGTGTTTGTCCATTTGTTTTTAATTCATTAGCAGTTTGTTCCTAAATAGTTGACTATGCTTTGCACATCAAGGACAAGATCCAAAGCACTGCTAATCCTACAGCTGACTTTCCACTGCAGCGGCCTAAGGATCAGCAAGCATTAAGATAGTGCTGAGGAAAGAGCTACAAATACCTGAGGCTCCTCAACAAAAAACATGGAAGATGTTAGTACAAGGACTTAAAATGGGCATGTACCTGCTTCTTTCCTACAGTCCTCTCATGTCCCTACCTCACCAGCACTACAATAGTTAGCTCCTTCCCTGCTTTAATATTTCTCCCACCTTCTTTGCTGCAATGGTTTCTTTAGTTCTATTTCTGACAAAAGCATGTAACCAGTAGAGACATCCTCACACCAACTGATTTGTTAGGGGGACATTAAATACACTGTATGAATATCAACATTAGACTTGTATGTTCTTTCATGTTACATTAACCCCTTCCTATGCTTGCCTGACAACTAGTAGGCCAAACGGTTTTGTTGCTTATTTGGCATCTCACATTTCTTATTTCTCAGACTAACCATCTTTCACGTTACAATCCACGTCTATTTTCTCAGAAAACTTAAATCCCTCCTTACTTTCCTGACAACAAAATTGTTACAAATTGCAGTACTCTACCAGCTCCAGCTCCCTTGACTTTCTAATCAACTTACAATGCACAAATTAATACCACCTTATTGTCTGAACATACATTTGGAAGGCTTCCCTAAGGCTAACACTCAAAATACAGACTCTTTCTCCGTAAGACACAGAGCCTGTAAGTACATCCTGAGGCTCTTAACAAGAGATCCTGCATGCCTACGGTACTCAGTAGCTCAGTGCGCCACCACACACACTCAGGCTCTTCAAAGGCAGTTATGCTGTTGGAAGGGAAGCGCATACAGAGAGGATTGTGCTGACGGGAATTTCCATGCCCAACTGTTGCGCAGACACAGCCAATGCACCCTATTTCAGAAACAATACTGAAAAACTACAGAGAAAAGGAAACAGTTCTGCAGAATTGCTATTGCAATTTTTTTTTTATAAGGCTTTTCATACATACCCATCAAAGCTATGTTCTTGCTACCATTGTGAGCCATCTCCTATACAAGCCAAGCACAAAAATTACTTTTTTTGGATTCAGATTTTTGCCTCATCATGACAGCACTAATGCTGATAACATTATCAGCATTCTGGGCACGAAGCCAGTTGAGAATAAGGTGTCATAGCAGTAAGCCCTGCCCCTTCAGTGAGAAGTGATAGTGCCCTGGAAAACACATCAATATTCTGCTATTCTGTTGTGAACACTCACACATCTGAATGCTTCACAATACTCATGATCACAATAGGGAAATATTTAACATTTGGTAAACGGAGACAGGAGAATGCAAATTCTCTGGTAAAGAACTCCCATGTGCTGATACTAATCAGTGGACCACCCTTGTTTTCAGAACTGAAATGGACATAATGGATAGGAGGAGAAAGCACCTACCACAAACTGATACCCAAATTATACTCTAAATTCAAGTCTCCTGAGATCCAGTTTCTTGCCATTTAGATTACACCAGGTATTGTACTAATACTCTCCTACTGAAATTAGTCTTGAAACAGAAGTTTACCAAACAGAAATAGCTGATAATCAGGCAGAGAAACCTCACCTGAATGAGATAGTGAGAACACAAACTGAGAAGTTCCAGCAGCTGCAAATGACTCCCAGCTGCCAAGACATCCTGTATCACCCCTGGCTCCAAGAGGATCTGTAAAGAAGAAAATGGAAGGTTTGTCATGTAGAACTCAGAGTGTGTACACATAGGCAGGCACGTCGCAAGAAGAGCCAGAGGCCACGAATGCAATTCAAAGAGCAAGTTTTATTTTGGTTACCTCTCTACTCGGGGACCTCCGAAGTCGTNATCAAGCACACAAGGTCAGTGAAACAATTAGTGTGATGTATGTGCTTTTTCTACAGACAGGTACAAGTCACTTTGAGCGTATTCACATTTAACTAAACTCCTCGCCAATCTTGTGCTATGTTCCCATACACAGAGTAACTCTTGAAAATACTATAGGTGTTATTTCAGATATTTAAGTCAACATAAAGAACAGAAGGAGTAAAATTAAGCATAAAGAGAAGTCTTGGCAGGATGAGGACAGAACTAATCTGAATTGCTCAAAGGATTTTTAAGCAGGTTTTCCTGTGAGAATCCATAAGTCACATCACCCCCTAAATCCTTTAAAATGAAATGTGTTATTTTTTCAAAAAGTAAACTTTTCAAAATAATACAACTTCCTTTTGTTATCCATATACCTGGATGCTTCCATATACACTGATGAATCAGACCAACAGAATCGATTCAGAAGTCTCCAGTATTAATATTATTCAAGGCTAGGAACAGCCTTCCCATTCGGCATGGTACCACTTCATAATTTTCCTCACCACTGTCTTCATTTTACAGAGCAAGGCTGTGAAGGCACAGAGCGAACATGCTGCTGGGGAAGTGCCAGAAAGGGCTTAGAAACCAAGACTGATTATCCTGTCACTTGCTCACGTGAAACTCCTACTCATTTCAATTAAAATCACGCACAGGCAGCAGCCAGGATAATTGGGCCTCAGCTCCTAGCCTGCAGTCTTCGGGTCAGCTTGTTAGAGAATCCCTTTCAGGACACAAGAAAGTCTTTGGGAACACAGACACGGGTCAAATTCTTATCAGCAATCACATCACAAACTATACAAACTCATATTATCTAAATGTAAGCGGTGCAGCATCCAAGAAAAATCATAAATGCATGAGAAAAAATAATTTTTCCAAGACACTCAGTTTATTCAGAGTCTTATCCTTGTTGTATTTCCCCTGGCAGCTCTGGTTTCACACCACATGAGGTCAGTCTCTCACTGCTCCACAGGGAAGAAAACCTTTTTTCAGATTCCTTTTCTTCTGCCCACACAATTTAGTTTTATCTTACAGCATCATTTATATGTCTCAAATGCAGTGGAGTAAGGAGGATAGCCTACAAAAGGAAAGATACTCATCTGCATCTATTGCAATTAAACTGGTTTTGAAGGAAACTTAAAAAAAAAAAACCAAAACCACACACACACAAACAAACATGTATGCAAAACCACAAATTATCTCCAATGTAATGGATACATTTGGAATAGGAAAGAAGGGGATTTATTGCTATTTATAGGAAGAACTCAGTTACATTGAGTTCTGTCAGTGCCTGACATGCTTAAAGCCTGTGCAAATCACTATATATATTCATACTATGTTTTAGGTGAATGCATATGTAACTTACCTACTGTATGGAAGTTCTTTATCTAGCCAGAAAGACATGTAGGGATCTTAATGTAAATGAAAATCAGGCCCAGCACAATCCAGGTTTTTGGCTGGTGCTAATGAGGTTGCTATGCATGATGAGACATAGTTCAATGGAAAGCTAGAAAGGATTTCAGTTACAAAAATACCTCCAATAGGTATATTTAAAAAAATAAGCAGCGCTGTTAAATATTTTCAAGTGAGAACTCAAGGTCAAACTGACAAAAGAAGCTGGTTTAGACCTTGCAGTGTTTGTCATTCAGACATCATTTACACTGAGGAAGTTGTCATCTGAATTGACGTCATATCACTTACTAAATGCCAGCCACCAGCTTAGCATTGTTAAAGACACGATACGAAGAGAACAGGAACCCTAAGCAGATTACTGCCTTGTAGACATAGACAAACTATACTTAACTGTGATAATATTAATGTATTTTAAAGCTACATCAATCTATTTACAAATAATACTAGTAGCATTATGAGATGAGAAGCAGGACAAGAGGCAAGGAGGCTGAATGGTTGCTACCTAGAGATGATTTGCACAAAGTCAGCAACAAAAGTTCATTTTGAGATGGCAGACTAATGTTTCTTACACGTTTCCATTTCTTACAGCTTTCCTAGACCATGCAAGATTTATTCTGCTGAGATAACACATTCACCTTTGTGTTTCCCACAATAACTTAGGAAAGTCTATTTCGCCTCTTCCCAAGACTTTGCCTTAAATTGAACTGAATTTTTATTCAATACTCCTTTGGGTATAGGCAAAAACACTAATCCACCTATGCTAAATGTTCACCATCAGCAAACTGCATGCTGGGAAACACACAAGAAAAGGAGAATAATAAGAAGGAAGAAAATATTTCAAGCCTTCCTTCTACTGGAACGGAGGTAGTCGACAATTATTACACACCTCTTAGCTTCTATGCATTAATAAAATTACTTGGTTTTTTATTAATTACTAGCATAGCTGTTTATATGCTAAATAAGCCATCCAGCTCAATCTTAACAGCAAACACACATACGCACACCACAAGTACACACGGCGACTTTCTTTTGCCTAACCCTCAAAACAATAGCTCTGAGGTCTTCAGAGTGACGCTCATTGAAAATTAAGGAGAGGAAAACCTGGGATTTACGCCTTCAAACTTCATCACAAATTATTAAGGTGAAAACTAAAGAGAGAAGCTTAATCATTTTCCCTACTCCATCCCCAACCCAAGGGTTACAAGGCATAATTATCAGGGCAGAAACTCTGGAGTAATTCGGAACCATCAACTTCAGATAAACTTTGCCGCCTTCACCAGTGAAGGATGCGCTTCTGTATGACACATGCCATCTTAAGACTTTAAGACTGGTTTCTGTGCTATTTTTATATTCATTATATGCAATTCAGATATTGCACCTGGCTGCTTCTTACAATCAATCCTCCATTCAACCCTTATTTCTGAGGGTTAATTCTCATTCCGCCCTCAACTTTTCTCTGGCCCATGATGCTACCACAAAAACAACCTTCTCCCTGTATACAACGGGCAGATCTTGCAGACAGCCTGAGTAACTTACTTTCACAAGCCACCAGGTCTGACATACAGCTCGTTTTCAAACCAATCTCCTTTGTCAAGTTCTTGTCCTCCTCCCCTGCAATGACTGTGTTTTCAAACAGGAATCCTGTTCTTCAAGGCAGCCGTTCTACTCTCCATCATCCCACAGACCCTTCAGAAAGCACACACTAAATCCAGTTCACTCCCCCTTGTGGGTGATAGAAAGGATGCAGAAATTTGGTGTTTCTTTGCAACAGAATGCTGAGTTCACAAGATCCAGAAAGGCGGATTACACAGTTTCTTAGATCCACATTTCTTAAACATACAACTTAAATCTCTATGGAAATGCATCCATTGATGATACATCCATGATGTCTCCAGACATATTGAGGAAAGCTGCTATGCAAATGCAAGAATTAGAAACTTTCATAAATTAAACCAGAGCTTCTGAAACACAATTCTGAGGCAGAAAAGTGAATGTTATAATCAGCCACGTGATCACAGATAAAGCCCCAGATTAACTATCACCTCTATGGAGCCTCATGAGGTTTACATCCAGAAAGAAAATAACATCACTCAATCTATCACCTGAATATTCCAGGCCATTATGTTTCATCCAGGCACTTGGAGGCAACTTTAGGCCCAAGGAGGCTAAACTGTGTTCCTAGACAACAATGGAGAGATTGAGGATGCACTTCTATCACCTTCATTTCAGCTACTCATTTATACCCCTGTATTTCCTTCTCATTTACATACAGCTGCTTGTGGGGCCATGGAATAAGTGAGGCAGTGACATTATTCACATTAAAAATAAACCAGCATTATTCTATAACAGTAAGGAAATACGTAATGTCATCTCAAACAATTCTAGAAAGTAAACCATATGGAATTTAACAAAGAAAATTGCTACCACACCAACAACAACAACAACAACAACAAACCCCACAAACAAACAAAACCCAACAACTTAATATTCCTGCCTGTCTGGTGCAAAAGAAAACTCCTTCTTGACTCCATTTGTAGTGATCAGCATTTCAAACGAGGCAGGCATCTAACAAAAGTACCACTTGCTTTTCCTCTCTGGAGATTGTTCTGTGTGCTTTGAAGCAATCAAAAAAGTAACTTTTCTTTTAGAGCAATTTAGATTGCATTTCACTCACAACCAGGTAGCACTTCTGCCTGCCTGTTCATTCGCACTTCAGTTAAATCCTGAGCTCCTTGTACACTGAGAAGTACTGATTCAAAAAAGTGTGAGGTGGGGGAAGAAGAACGTTCTAGTTCCCTGCAGACAACTGCCCAAGGCCCAGGCATGTGGTGTTTGACAGCACTTGTTAGGAAACCCAGATGTCTCATTAGCCAATGCCAGAAGGAACCATGACCACAATTTCTCTGATATGTCGTAATATTTTTCCAGAAAACTAAATGAAAATCTGTGTTAAATGCACAGCATATAAATCATAGAATATCTCCAGCTGTAAGACACCTATAAGGAATATTGAGTCCAACTACCTGCTCCTTGCAGGACTACCTACAACTAAACCATATGACTAAGAGAATTGCCCAGACACTCCTTGAACTCTGACGAGCTTGGTGTCGTGAGCACTTCTCTGAGGAGCCTGTTCTGGTGACCGACCACCCTCTTGGTGAAGAGCTTTTTCCTAATGTCCAGTCTGAACTTTCCCTGATACAGCTTCATACACCATTATGAAGTGCCACTATTGTAAGTAAATATCATTATTTAAAGTAAGATTCCAAGTAAATTCGCTATATTTTGGGAAGATGTTTCATTACTTTGATTACCTTCAGTTCTATAAAAGCTGTCTTGTCCATAGCTTGATACCTATCAAGAGCAAATAACATGAAACATTTAACTTTCTCTGCAATAAACTGCATTAATTAAGCTCTGCATTATTCTAAGCCTTCTGGGCAATCTGTAGCTGAACTGTGAACCTAACGACTGGTGGCTGTAACCTAGTGCTAGGCAGAGAAACAAGATTATCCTCCTTATAAAAGTAAAAAAGGAAGTGTCCAAAACTAAGTTTCAATTTTTAATTTTTTTTTGGCTTTGATATTGCATTGAAATAGTATGTTAGGTATTTACAGTAAGACTGCAATCAGCTTTGCAGGACCTTGGCATGTTGTCACTGGTAGAAAAGAACGAGGATGGTTGAAGTCACGTTTGTCAGGGACACCAGGAAGTTTAACCAAACCATATGACTCATTTTAATCAAAAGACAACCAGTGGAACTGCCACGTGCAGGACACAAGAGGTCACTTACGCAAGAAAATCAACCATCACAATACAGCTTTGCAGTACACCTCGTCTGCAAGTGAGCTAGAAAGGTTTAACAGAATAAGAGGTGCTAAGATATTGAGAGCTATCTGCTCCCTGTCTGAAGTGAAAATGGCAGATTAAATACTGGTTGATCACTAGAAAAACTGTCACCAAACAAGGGGGGAGGGAGGGCTGATGAGAGATTAAAACCAAGATTCTATAAAGAAATAAAAGCAATTACCAGGATAAATAGTTGTACTTAAAAATATTTATTTCTCTTATTTTTTTACTATCTGAGAAGACCTTTCACTCACGTTTGGTTTATTTTTTCTTTAAAGAAATGACTAAGCTGAACTGTTTGATCAAAAAAAAGAGAACTATTTCACAAAGGAGCTGTAAGATAATACTTTAATGATAGGTTTCTGTGCACAAATTTGAAAAATCACCAGATGGTTCTCCTATCCTACCAAAACCTGTTTGGTAAAGTGGTAATAGCTGTTATAGGACAACAGCTTTTAAACTAACTAAATACAAGATAAAGTTAGTAAACAAAGGCAGTAGTTAAATAGGACTCACATTGATAACACATTAAAGTAATATTGAGAGCAACCCAAGAACATGAAATATTAATAACAAGATATCTAAAAATATCATGATGTTATAGATTTGCAACTAGAATAATATACTACCCCCTTTATTAAAGATTGCCACTACATTAGCATTTTGTGAAAGAAAAATGGTTAAATATGCCAAGAAACAGAAGAAGTTTAAAGCCTATTGTTAAATCATTAAAATGCAACTTCATGTGTAGCTTTCAAGAAAAGGAAACATTCCAACATTCTTTCTGCAGGCAGGGTGTAAAGCTGTGTTAATCTTGGGCTAAGATGATACCCCGGGACAACTTCCTCCAAAATTCGCTTTTGGAGAAAGAGCTGAACATAAAGCATCTCTTTTATTAGGGCTGCCTCTGATTCTTTCTTTTCAGCTCTGGTAATTCTGAATCATTTTACAACTTCAAGAAGTCAACTCAATTTCTATTAATACAAAAAGAAAACATTATGGTTTACAAAAAGAAGAGACACCAGCCAGTTAGGAAAACAGGACTTGGTCAAGAGAACTTGGTATTAAGGCTTACTTAAAGCCGCTGGTTTGCTGTATGGTCTTTGGAAAAGTTATTTTTCCCCCAAAATACCTTCCTGTTTATGATGCAACAAAGTAAGGACAGCGATTACTTGCTTTTGTAATGTGTTGTGAGGTCCTCAAACAAAATTCTATTTAAATGCAAAATATTTCTATTACCATAGGCAAAAGACACATGATAGAACATAATTACAAAGAAGAAAGATCCAAGTCAGCAAAGCATTTCGATATACACAGCAGTCTGGTTGTGTATTTGTATTTTTGTTGAATTAGGATCGCAACCTTCTACTGCAAATTAAACCCAGTGCTCTTGTACAATTCTTCTTTGAAATTATAGCATAGTGCCTGCCAGGCATATCCAATTTTATATATGTCTACAAGATCAACATAAATGATGTAGTTTGCTGGACCTAAATTTGATGAAGAATGCAAAAGCCTCACCTAAAATGAGGACCCTCAAAATTTCAGTTGAAACCACTTACTAAGTCCCATGGCACTTATAGATGTGTGTGTGTATATATACATATATATATATAAATGTATCTATAAATACACTTATAAGGCTCTTCTAAGTACTTTTAAGTACTGAAACTTTTCAAATGCCTGAAAGTTTTCTTCTTATCAAAAGCACTTTTTCTTGTAACGCTGAGTGACAGAACTCATTCATTATTAGAGCATTACTGAGAGCCTACATGCATAGAACAAAACCAAATTCTGCTGCTATTTTTTTTGTTAGTTTCCATACCAACATTTCTTTCTTCATGATGATAAGAGACCATATGAACGGATAAATTCAGTTGGAATTATTCTATTTAATGTGAGTTTTACTACAATCTTTTATTCTGTCAGACAATCCATTTTCTCTAATAAGTAAAATATTTTCAGCAGTAATTACAATAAGGCACTGTCTGCCTAAGTAGAAAGGAAGATAATGTTGGTATTTTAAGTCCACAGCTGTATTTCAAATTAAAAAAAAAAAAAGATGCAAGGATGACAGTTTCACTCCAGATTGCAATGTCATGCTAAAAACTAAATTTCTTAATTTTGATAACTTTCAAAAACTGCAGAAAAATATTGCCATCATGTAGTATTAAATACTTCCACCAGATGTCTCCAACATATTATTTTACACAGAAAGTTACGTTTGAGTTACTACACCTCAAGTTCAAAGTAAGTTTAGCAAAATATTAAAGAAATAAAGAAAAGAAAGCTGAAATTAAACTCTTTATACATGGGTACCTCAGTACTGTCCCTAAGTTTTTGTCTATTCCACAGCATTAGCTAAAGAAACAGAAATTTTCTGGACTAACATTTTGGCCGGTAAAAAAAGAAAAAAATGAAAAAGAAAAAAAAGTTTATGGCTTTCACTTTTAAGAGGCAGATCAGCTACTATCTTGATATCTACATTTTGAGAGCAATATAAAGTTGTAATTGGCATGAATGAGTTTTGGGTTACTAAGAGATATTTTCATAGAATTATACCACATCATTGTTTGTTTTTTAAAATCAGAAAGTTCACAGATCCAAACTAAAGATGAGACTGTCTTCAGAACCCTCTCTGATGTAAGCATGCAGTAATCCAGTTATTTATTAACAGTCTTTGTGGATTACTCCCACTCACTACCTTGAAACGCTCAACCAGATTCTGCCAGCCTGAGTCAGTACATGAGCAACGCTCAATACACAGAAATGCAGGGCCAGGAGAGAAGTGCAAGGACAAAAAGGAAAACTCGACTCTGCTAATTCTCAGACACACATACCACTGAGTTATGCTTCAAAGGCATCCTAAGAGAATTCCTAGAGTATCCTTCTCATTTCTCTGTGCTTCAAAGTAGCATTTTGTGTATCTGACAGACACAACAGTGTGCAAATTTTGCTCTGTAATCACTCATATATATGAACAACGGTACATACATGCACATCTGTATTTAACTCAAGAAGACCATTCATTTATTCAAATGCAAGACTCTAAAGTCTCTAAAAGATCAAGGATACAAGGCACATATTATTTACTAAGGAGCTGAGAATACTATCCTGGAAGTAAGGTGAGGTGGATTGTTGGCTTACAAAAAACCACAAATCCACCCTTTCAGGGGCCTGAACATATTTTACACAGGTTTATTAGACTTTGAATTTCACTGAAAGATAGGGAGTGTACCTCTATTCACAGCAGACAGCATGGCTCACATAGAAGCCAGTTACAAGCCTATCTTCTCAAAACTGGCTTTGTAAAGTATCTTTTGGATATTTCTATTTAGCAACCAAGAGTTCTATTTTCAATATAATCAACCTATAGTGTCAAACGACTTCAAATTTTACAGGTGCTCCACAGCACACAAAACATTCAATTTTATATATCAAAACTTTCAGCTGAAGAAAAACAAAAAACCTATCGATGACAAGCCATGTACCGAGATCTTCAGTCAGTTCAGTAATACAGCATGGCATCTCTGTCTCTTATTTATATCAAAGGAATCTTTGAATAAGTTATGTTTTCCATAATAGCACAAAGAAATTTCAAGTGCTAATCCAAGGCCAATGCTAAAGTGTAACTGTTGTGTGGGCTGGTGACAAAAATAGCTCCTTTAGAACAGGTTAAAAGAAAAAAAAAAAAGTCTTTCCTTATTTTTATTAAATTCCCTTTGTAAAAAATTAAGGCCACATACTCAGTTTACAATATGGAAACAGATGCCTTAAATTTGTACAATCCCAAAACTCTTCTAGAATAGCACAAAAGGAATTTAAACTTTTCTAAATTAACTAATAAACAAATATATATTAATTAATTCAATTATTGTAGCAACATTTCCAGGAACAGTCCGGTTATCTAGAATTTTTGAATCCAAAGAACAAATAGACGAGTATTTAGCAGTTCTGAGCTCACTATCTATGACTTCTGAACAGAGATATATAGCAACCCTCTCCAACCATGCAGTCCACAGATATTTCTTTTTTCTTTTTTTTTGCAGGGGTAGGAGATGATGTGGGGGAGGCAAGAGCAGCATCACTCTGCATTTTCTGAAGTAACATAACGTAACATAATGTGATACGTAACCTGCTGTCATAAAAAGTGTTAAAATCAAAATGTACAGTATCTATAAGGATTTACAAAGATGCTTGGACTGCATCTGTCCAGAGAGTAAGAGACTAAATTTCCGCTCAGTTATATAATTCGTCAAATACAGCAGAGTTTATAAATATGTATTATTAAGAAAACACGTAGGGTATTTTGCCTTTCTTTACATTCAATTTAACATGCAGAATCAATTCTCATTAAGCTTTTATGAACAGCCAGGCCACCGTAAAAGGGGCATATGACTCCTATATGGTTCACTACCTAGTAACTATGCACATAAACAATGTGGAAATTAGACAGTCTCTCTAC
>VWYH01003561.1:492029-556021 GCA_013399365.1 Pampusana beccarii | reverse complement strand
GGTATAAACTGGAACACAGGAGGTTCCACTTAAATATGAGAAGAAACTTCTTCTCAGTGAGGGTGACAGAACACAGGAACAGGCTGCCCTGGGAGGTTGTGGAGTCTCCTTCTCTGGAGACATTCAAAACTCACCTGGACGCCTTCCTGTGTAACCTCACCTGGGTGTTCCTGCTCCGGCAGGGGGGATTGGACTGGATGATCTTTTGAGGTCCCTTCCAATCCCTGACATTCTGTGATTCTGTAATAAAGTTTCTAGTTTGATCAAGGGCTGGATGTCACAATGGGTTAAGCTTACAGATACAAAGAAACAATCTCAGCTGTAAAGCATGAGCCACTTCTATGAAGAACTGGCAGAGCTTTCCTTTGTAGATTTACCAAAGTTACCTTTAGGAGGCTTTTTTATTGTACCACAGAGATTTCAACGCGGTCCTTACACAGGGTTTATTACTACACCTGCCTTAGTAAACTCAGAAGGATCAGACCACCGACTCAGTCACTCTCTGTAATTATCCACAGCACTTAACAAACCCAACCTCCAGCAAAGCTTCGAGCCCCTGCCAATTAGCACTCTCCCAGGCAAGGCCCAGGCTGTGGCTCAGGGGATAACTCAAGCCATGGCTGTTCCAAATAGACAGCACGGATAAAGCCAGCCTCTTTGCAGAGGAGAGAAGGTTTAGCCATATGGACACAAGTCATGCTGTGCCAGCTGCTTTTAGGGCCAGAAAACAAGCCCCTATCCATCTTATTTACTAGTATAGACATAGCCTAATAGTGCAATGGGCTATCAGAACTGTAGCTGCCAGTAACCCACAGGACCACAGCTTTGTGTGCCATCTGCTATACGGAGTTCACTTCCTCTCATGCTATCCTCTGAGTATTCTGTGGAAGTTTTTGATACTGAGTATGAACTACATTTGTTTTTCAGGTGGTATGGCCAAAGAATTTAACTGAAAGATGGTCCTCAATGGTCCTCAGACAGTCCACATTCAGCTGAAGTGGATTAGCCTCCAGGAAAGCAGTCTCCCACACAGATGAAGCTGGTACTGCTCAGTGATCCACACTGCCTTCACCAGCAGCCAAATTTCCTTCTCAGCCTGATGGTTTAAAGGTTTAATCCAGCATGAAAAATATCTGTTCAATGGCAAGCAGAAACTGAGCTCAAATTCAGTCTTTAATTTGTACCACTGTACTTTAATATTATAGTTTTAACTGCAGAACCATATGGATCATTACAGTCTGGCTTGAGACTTCACCAATAGCTGGAGCATGACTTATGCTTGGGCTGACACAGCCTAATTTCAGATGCATCTCTGAAAACACTGAGGTTTTATGAGATTAAGCAGATCCCTCAGTCATGCTTTTAATGCAAGGCTAGTAGCCTATTTCATTTTTCCCTGGGGTACATTAAAAACAGGGCAATAAGAAACATCTCAGGCGGATGTCCAAGCAACAGACAAGTAAACAATGAAATACAAAATACTTGGACAAGTGCACAGTTCAAAGTCAACCTTACCCAAAAAAATTAACATTTCGTGCTTAGCAAAATTTGGTAATTCATTAGTTATTAACTTCATTCAACAATGCTAATATTTTATACTTTATTTTAAAATACTTCTACTCGGGCAAAACAAAATCTTCTTTGAAAATGCCTCATTTCTCCTCCAAGACCTTCATGAGAGTAGATAGTACAAGTAGCCAATGTGTTAAACAAAGATCCATTTTGTAATAAAACCCACTGGTGAAGGGACCCATCTCTTCTTCCAGTTCCTTTAAATATCTAGGGTTTGTTCTGCCGTGCAATCAGTCAACGAGCCAACATTGTGGGAAATAAAGTGATTGTTTACATTCTGCTGGTTTAGTCAAGATCTTAATTAAATAAACTAATTCCCCAAAAGAAAAGTAAACACAATCCACTTGCCATTCCATGACAACTGTTGCAAAATTCAGGGATCAACATCCTGTCACAAATAGATGCATTCCATTTGTGGAATTCCACCTGAGCTCACACTTGTTTAAGAAGCTACAAATTAGGATGGCTTCATGTTTGTGTGGCAGGCAGACACTTTATTAGCTGTAAAAAGAGAACGAAGGGAGGAATCAGTTCTCCATTCTTCTTCTAATCTTGCTCTGAAACAGAAACAGAGCTAGAGAACTATTCCCAAAGGAAAACAACAAAGCACACAATCCTTGGATAAAAATAATCAAACCATAAACCAGCTCTATGACTCTCGAAAACCTGACTTCAAAGGAACGTGGCAATTTGGTAGGCATTTAATACACAACATGTAGGTTCACTACTTTGCCCTCAGCTGCCAAAGGCACCTTTATAAAATGGGGTTTTTTTCTGCAAACATAGAACACAGAAGATGACAAGAGCTCAAAACTGAATGGCACACAACAACAGGGTGACAAGGCCCAGATGTGATCAGATCTGGTGTAACTGGGCAGAATAGCCTGAGTAAAGGATGCTTAGCACAGTCGTTGCACTCAACTTTCCATGCTCAGCTTTTGTGGCTGCTTAGATTTCAAAAGCAAAATTTAAGATGTGTGTAAAACACCAACAAATCAGAATAATACATTGCTCTTAAAAATAAGACAATAAACATATTTAGATACATTTATTTTATCATTCAGGCAGCACTGAAGCAACATGTACAGACTCCTTCACAACATACAGCTTTAAGAACAGAGGTCACAGAAACACAATATGATGTTCAAAATCTCCAAAATACAGATTGCTCACTGTGAAATGCTGGTGTACAAAATTGCACCCTGCCTTTGAGTCATTTTTTACTTACTCAGATGGTCCATATAGATGAAAGAAATGAGCTTGTCCTCACTTGGACACCTCACTCATTCATACAGACATATCAGGCATAGCAAGCATTAAATCATCACAAAACGACCAAGTTGTATGGTAGTTTAAAGAAGTAAACCATGTCAGAAAATTCCATGGAACTTAGTGGCCTTTTAAGGCAAGAAACAGAATCATAAAACATACGCAGCCTCAGGAGACAGGTAAATGAATATGAAATGAATGAATTGATATGCTGTTAAAAAAAAATAAAAAAATACAGTGACCAAAATTATAAGTAACTTACTGCTACAGCCTGGGGAAATAAACTGGAATTCTTATTATTGAGGTTTTATAGGCTTTCTGCTGGGAGTTAAAAATATATAAATATTTGAACACTGAGGTAACCACTGGATTCTAATTTAAATCTGCATAAAACATGTTTAACATTTAAGAGATGTTTAAAGGAAATGAATTAATCATTAGATGAGCAATAATACAATACATTGGGTAAATACTGGGTAGAAGGAAAATTAGTAAAATACCAGGAAACTTGAGAGAAAAGGAGAAGAAATTGTCATCAGGGCCTGTAGTAACAGTATCTGAAGTTAGGCAGCTATACAACAAAAGTAAGAGAAAGTGTTTTCAGGGTAATCAATAGATAGAAATAAGCATGTTTAGACACCAATTTACAGAATATAGTAGGATGAATCCTTTTTTCTCCTCTTTAACTGTAGAGGAAGCCTGAACCCTTAACTTAGCCTAGATGGCTAACACAGATGAAAACTTCAATACCAAGAGTAATGGGTTGAGTGAACTGAAGAACGAAAGCTGAAGAGACAAGATAGAGTTGCGTCCTTTTAGCATACTCATTTCAGGAGAACAGAAGGAATTCTGAAAATGAGTATTTCTAGAATGAAAGCTACAAAAATGATGGCAATAATAATGTTTGCACCTGGACGTTTGTTTCCAGTGACTATATAGATTGCTACATACAAGAACTATATATAAGAACCACAATTTTCTTTCACTTCTCTGAATTCACATAAAGCCATTTCTAGTTTAAAAGCTTTAGGTGAGTGAGTATTTAAGTAGTTATAGACCACCAATTATGAGAGGCTGAATCCACACAAAATGCCTCCAGTTTGACTGTCTTGACCTTCTTATGGCTCACCCCTTATTTCAGCTACATCAGCCCCTAGCCGACTTTTCTGGTATGTTCCTAATGGGAGGTGAGCAAATGACCATTTAAATTACTGCCTTCAAGAAATACTTCGACTCTAAGAATAAAGTACATGGTTCCAGTGCATAGCAATTACCTCTAAAATATCTCAAAGTTCCCTCACAGAGAAGGTGAAGAGACATTCATCATTATCCATTTTTCTTTGATTCAACTCTAAATGCAACTTTCAAAATAAATATAAGCTTCCAAAAACCAGAAGGTAAGCTGAGCTTACTACAGCAATCTACAGCAACCCAAAAAGCAACCTTTCCAAATTTCCTCCTTTTTCTCAAACATTGTTTCGATAACTACCAGCAGCCCTGGTTTCAAGTGCACTACAGTACAAAACAAACACTAGGACCTCCCCGCCAAGGCGCAGCTCTGAACTACAAAAGTTCTAGTTGAACCACAGACTTAGCAGTAGATCAGCAAGCACGATAATAAAATCCTCAGATACTTCACAATCACCTTCATTAAAAGCTATATTCATATGACGTTCATAAGGTTTCAGCAAAGTCAAGCTTGTTTCGCACAACACAATGCAAACACCTCAACTCAGTTCATCTCCCGCTTGGCTTACCCTCTCACCTTCCATCCTTGACTCTAACTGGCAGTTGAAAGCTTTGCAACTGATGTCCAAGAGCCTCCTTTTGCTTTCAGCTGCTGCTCTTGTGTGGCTGTTCAGAAACCTTGACACATTTTCTACTGTAAAGTGCACAAGCCTCTGCTGCACTTCCTCACAATCACCACCAGATAGGGAGAGTGGAAAGCTGGCACAGCGTGAACCAGCATTCTTGTAGTTCCTTTCATTGCACCGCACTCAAAAAGATGAACACCCAGGAAGTCAAGATGAAATAACAGTGAGTTAAACTTAGTGCACTTGAGTTTTCTCATCTCTAAGTCAGTACAGAGTTCTGTGTTAAAAACTTATTCTTTTTTTTTTTCCTACTAAATATCAACTATATTGTAAGCACTATGGTCAAATGTTATAGGAAAAAATTCTTAACAGTCTTACCATAATTTAAGCTTTAAGTATGCCATCCCATCCAGACTCTTATTACTGAGGCTGAGCTGTAGAGGAAAAAAAATAAAATGCACCAAACGACTTGTTTGGTTGTTGCATTAACTATTTAACTATTTTCCACCCAATTCAGAAACATGACTGAAGAAAACAAAAAACTTAATTTATACTTCTGTCTATGGAGCAAACTAATTGGTAAAGAACTGATTAATGTAACCACCAAGGTTTTCCTTAGCTATTTATCTTCTTGCACCAACTTTTTTAAAGTTAAATAACACTATCTAGCATTGTTTTACTGTTTCAGAAGAGCAGAATTGTCATCTCAAATTTCTGCCTCTGCAATTCCACAATTATATTGCTTGAGTTCTTTTAAAAATTATTTCAAAATAGACAGGCATCTTCATTAAGTGCAGTGTTTTATTCAAATTCACATCCCACAGTATACTCACTTCTATATTCACCTGTTTCACATCTTTTTCTTTACAGGAATTGATCCTACTTCTCATCTCATGCATCAGAAAAGCTATGAAGAAAGTAAACTAACACTTCAAAGATCCTGGATCAATTTCCACCACTGTATAAGGAACTCAGTTATGATGTGATACCTCAAGATTTTTTTTTTCTCTCATGTATAATGTTAAGCCTGTGAGAAATCTTACTGGTGACGACAGAACATCTCAGTCATGCATAACTTCTGACTTAGGACCTAAGCATATCTGTCACTCAAACTTGTAAGTGTCCAGACTACCTTATCTATTTGGGCTATTAACTCTTTCAGGCCTAAACATTCTTCTTTGTGGGTTGTACGAAAAATAGCACCTCACTGGCTGTGTAACAGTAAATAAATGAATCACAATCTATTTAATCTCCTTTGTTGTACTACTCCTGAATTAACCTTTAAGTGTTCTTCCATGTTCTAATCCTTCATTACATAAGCAATATTATTTCTGCTTTGCTGTTTTCACCTATCACAACAACAAAAATATATTCAGAATGTATTAACGGGAGTCAAAATACTACTTTGACAGATGACAATGTCCGCATCAAATATCAACTATGTTCTAGATTTGTAACATATACTTATTCAAATAAACAATTTAAGATGTTAATGTTTCCTTACTGCATGTAAAAACGTGGCTTGCTCTTCTCATAACTAGCATGTTATGTTTTTCTTTGTTTTCCTCGCAGTTTAAGCCTGTCTATCCTAAATCAATCAACAGCCATGTTCTCTAGAGCCTCTCGCACACTGAAAAACATATCCATCAATACCAACTGCATGAAATATGATTAAGAGGCTCATTACACGATTCTTCTGAAAAAGTTCTACATAAATTCCCAGAGAAAATGTCACATAACGCCAATCACTGATAACTGAGCCTGCATTAATTCATCTGCTCAATGAAATCTACCTCAATATTGTTTTTTAAGCATTTGCCATGTGACTAAAACGAATCCTGTAAAATGAAAAGGTCAGCTATCACTCACGGCTTAAGGGAATATATAGTTAAAGAAATGTGTAGAAATAAAAGGAAAACCGAGCAGCCAAAAAAAAAATATATCATTTTACGCACAGTGCTGGAGTCTCACATATTACTGTTGGCAAAGCAAATTCCATCTAACCTTGGTGTTCCTTTTAGTATATGAGTATCAGACAGTGATACGTGATTACACAGCCCTAAAAGCTTACCAAATCAATGACATATGCAACGCACTTACTGCATTGCACTGTTAATACAAAAAGATATGACTTTATTAGTATATTTCGAAATAAGTAATGAAAACGGAAGAGATACCCTACTGTTTACAGCAGCTAAGAATGGGATCTTTTTTCCCCCTCTTTGTATAGTGCAAAGTAATTTTATTGGTTGTTTTAAGGCACAGGGTCTTCACTCCCAGTCAAAATAAACAATAATATAAGCATTTGTTGCTAACAAGTTATGATAGTCTGAGTTTAATAGTTTAATGTGTCTTCCTCAAAGTTCTGCTTAGATGCGCAAACATAATTTAAGACACAAGGAAAAAAGACAGATTGTAGCATACTACTCCTAATGAGAAATCTGCAGTAATGTGCAGTCATCTGTCCTAACAACAGACACTCTTAAGCAGGCCTGCCTTCTGGAACAGAAAGGGAGCAGCATAACTAAAACCAGATTTTTTTTCCAGCATCTCCAGTCAAGCACAGAAAAGTATGAGTCACATTTGCAAATTTTGGCTTAAATTGGTTTAATGCTTCCCAGTGAACGCATAAGCCTATTGTTCATATCCTTTGATGATTTTAGCAACTGATATCAAAAGCAAGCCCAAAATAAAAATAGAATAAAAGTCAGTTAGCTCTTGAACTAGGACTTTAACTACCACAATACATATACAATTCAGGGAGGCAAAGCTTCTTGTGATTTCTTTTTGCAGAACAAACCATGATCAAAACTTTGACACCTTTAAGGGCCTTATTTTTGAAAGAATACTTCATATAATACCACCAAAAACAAGTTCCCCACCTCAGTGCATACAAGCCATAACTAAATTGTTGCACAACAAGGCTCAATCTAACAGAACTGGATTAACATAACCTTAGTTATTATTACAATTACGTTCTTAAAAAGCCATTTCTAACATAATGTAAATTTCATGAGAAACTGACACCCAAATCTTCCAACCAACAGTAAACTACAGCAATTATCTTCTATTCTGCTGCATAACTGCAAAAGCATGCCTGTTATGCAAGAAGCCTAGTGCTGAAATTCAAAACGGTTCATTTTATGAAACTTTGTACCAGGTATCTTTAATATTTGGTCCACTTTTAAGGGTTTGAACTTCTAAAACAATCCTGTTTTCCATTATGATTATAAATCTTGCTTTCCATTAAGATTATAGCATAATTTTGCTAAAGAAATACCTTTAATTCCCACTAACCTATATAAATTAGAGTATTTTAGAAAAAGACCAAAAAATAAAACTAGCTCACTGACCATTTTTCTTTGGTTTTCCACATCCTTTTACTGATAAAACCCACAAAAGTAATTAAACGTTAACAATTTGCTAAATAAAAGTAGAATGACTTGACTAACCAAGCTTGTGTTAATATTGCAGTCATTTGTCACAGTAGCTTTCATCATCAGCTGAGCTCTGCCCTCCTTCAGCTTTCTCCTCTGGAACAAATGCCTCTATAAAATCATCTCTTCACTTTATTTTTAGTAGTCTTCATTTGACTGTGCTCATTTATCCTTCGGCTCTTCCTTCATCTCCAACAAACGACCCCCCCTCCAGACTAACAGACCACGTTGACGTCAATTTAATTATCTCCATAAGTTGTACAGTTTTAACACCTACCCCTTCTCGCCTGAAATCTAACTCTGGTACGGTAGAACTTTAAGTGCCAGGTATAAAAGCTTCTGAAAATGCAGATGGACATTTCATAAGGTGCCCTAATATTCAGCAATTTTGATTTCAAGTGGGTTTTATGTACATTTTTTGCCTACTTGTATATCTGGCACCCTATGACTTTGGACAGCCAGGTTCTTATTCAGCTTGGGAGCTTTCAAGGACACACCACATACATGGTTTTACTCTTTTTCTCCAGGTATCACAGCTACTGCTAAAGCAACTAGTCAGTGAACCAACACAATACAGCCATTCTTAAGTTCTCACCCAATGCTGTTAAGGGCATTTCCCTTTTTTGAGGCACTACCTATTAAGTAGTAGATGGAAAGGCAGTTTAATTCATTCATCATTCACACTTTAGGACATCCAGCAAGAGTGGATTTGGACTTAAGAGAGGTTTTAGCTGTCTATGTTTGAAAACAGGTTGACTTAGGCAGATTAACTCCTGCCAAAGATGAGCAACCAGCAGCATTTTACAAAGCTCTTCAGGACAGTCAAATGCAGAGATTCCACTATTTAAATTCTGCCTTTTATGAGATGAAGGCCTAAGGTGATGCGAATTCAACCAGCCAATAATATCACATTTCAGTCCATTAAAATGACTAACTAGCTGTTAAACAGGGTGTAAAAAAATACAGCACTCTTGACAATGAAGTAGATGAAGAATTTCTTTGAAGAAAGGTATTTCCTCTAAAACTTCCAACAAGCACTACGAGCAACACAAAAGACAGAAGAATTTGCATAGTGATGGGCTTCTCCTTATACAAATCAAGGGGAATGCAACAAACCCTGATGGAGCATTCAAAAGAAAAACAGCTATTTCAATAGTGCTAAAACATCCTAACACCAGCTGTACATACAAGTGCAACACATGGGCCGTGTTTCTAGCTCTTCAGCAGTCTTGCCTCTTTCATGATATTAAAATGGTATGTGGGTCCTACTCACTGAAGCTAAAAGTGACACACTGCCCAAATAATTCCTTCGGGTGGTTGGAGCAGAAGGCGATTTCAGATTCACTACACCCACAGAATAATAGCTTTAATGTCTCCTGAGGTTGTGTAGGAAGATACTGATGAAGACTGCAAAATAGAATGTCTACTGCATCCAACAATGTTCTAAAATATAAGCCTTCATCAGACTACAGGGACTGAGAAGAAAACGGGTATGAAACAGTTCTCTACGACAGGCCTGCCACAATAAATTGGCTTTCCATGGGCAGACACTTAGCAACTCAGAAATTGCAGCTGAGCTCAGCCCAGCTTCAGAACACGGGCTAAAGCAGCACTGCAAAATGGAACTGAAGTAGCCTGGAGCAAGAAAAGAAAGTTGGCAATTACAGCAACACGGCTGCAATGACTCCTTTCTGTCCTGCTTTTAAACGGAGAAAATGCATCAAATAAAGAGTAACCAAACACCACATGTTGTTATAACACTAATTTAATTAGAAACAATAAGCCACAGTCTCCTATGGCCTATCTCACTAACTGCAGTTGATTCTGTCATACTTACTCATAGTGCACTCACCACACAGGAACTTCAAAAAAGAAAAAAAAAAAAAAAAAACAAACAGGAGGATAACTCAAAGAATAAGACACCATATTGTCTACCATCCAGCAGTGGCAGAATTGCAATTAGTTTATTCACATACTATGAGAATTGCAACAGAAACTTACTTACTCTGACAGCATAAGAACTGTTGGGAATTGGAAAATATAATTCAGAAAACAGAAGACTCTTGTAAATGTTTTTGACAGCACCCACATTGCTGGGTGGAAAAAAAAAGATAAATGCATATACAACATTAACAAAAGTGTTGATTCTCTGTGCTTGGGAAAAATGAAAGCAAGCACTACTTGAGAAACAATGTTAGATGATATGGTGGATCTATGTGACTGAGATCTATCAAAGCTGCTATGTAATAAATACAGATGAAATACTTCAGTTTCTCAAATATGTAACAATTTCCAACTGAGGAAATAAAGTGAAAATGATCCCAGGGAAAGTTTAGATGTGTAAGAAGGGGAAGTATTTCTCAACCTACACAGGAAGCTAGAAGTGAGGGTAAAAGCCTCTTTCAGCACAAAAATCTCAGTAATGACTACGTATTGGTAGAACAATGGAGTTAATTTGGTCCAGTGGAAAAAAGCTAACAGTTTTGAATATTAGCTAGAAAGGGAATTTCTAAGTAGCACCACTTCAGGGGAACAATAACAAGGAAAATATAATTCATTTGGTACATACACATCAATGGTAAAATACTGAAAACCAAAAATCACATTATACTGCAAAAGCAACCAGTAATTCTGATTTCTCAGAACTAGGTTCTTGGATCTATCCCTAAGATCTATTAGGGAGAGCCTTTTCCTCTTTATGATTCATGTAACAAGAAGGCCTCAAAAGCTATTTGCACCATACAGTCTTTCATACCTTGGGGATTTCTTTATAAAATTAATTCTCTAACCTTATCAAGAAACAAGGCAATATATCGCAAAATACAAACAATCAACAAAGTTGTGTACACACAAAGAAATTATCTGTTGATGTGGAGAAAAGACCACACAGAAAAACCTTGAAAATAAACTGCTTAAGAATCAACTGTCACAATTATAAGTACAAAGTGTGTATGCAAAATTCATATCTACTAGTACGTTTCACAGAAGATTCTTATAAGAATTGAACATGCTCATTGTAGAAAAAATTAGAATATTATTGACATTTTAAAATCTGTTCTAGTTAATTGATATAATTTTGTTCATCCAGATTACACGGAAAAATCTGTATCTTTTTGAGAAAGCTCAAAGTCCTGTGACTACGAACCCACTCAAATGAAAAATAAGGAAGAAAGGAGTTGTTCTGACGGGAAAACTAATGCATTTTGTACAAGAAAATCTTGAGGTTATATAATCACCTGCCAACACTGTAAATGCCTACTAATGAAGTCATGCAGTAGCATTTCATTTTGCTCCCAGAGGGGAAAAAAAAGAAAAAGCATCTTTTAATTGGAAATCACTTAGCCTGCTAGAGCCATCACAATTGCACACAGACTAACTCAACCACCTTGTCTCCTTGCAACAGACTGAGACAAACAGCAAAATACAGCACGTCATACAGAAAAGATTGCCTAAAATGCTGTTTGTTCCCTTAAAAAAAAAATAAATCATAAAGATACATAAGTTTACTATTCTTTAGATGAGTCTTTTAGGGTATGGAGCTGACTACTGTATTGCTTCTCTCATTTTGAAAGAAGATGGCCTTCAGAACATACAGAACAGAAAACAAATTGAAAACACTAATTTTCGAGTGTCTAATCTTGCAATTTATCTCTGTATTTTTAATGCAGTATTTCTATGCAATTTCCTATGGGCTTGTTTTTCTTAAGAGGAAAAAACACAACATTTTGGTATACAAATGTAACAAACTCCCAAACCAGATGCTATGCTCAGGATTTAAATTCCATTGTTTCAGCACAGCTGAAACTACAAGACTAACTATCCCAACTGGAAGAAGGGATGGAAGGCTGTTACCCTGGAAGGCGGCCCCTTAGTATCTGCTGAAGCTCAGGTCTCTGGCTTGTCTTAGAAAAGAGCCACAGAAACCAGAAACTACAGTAGGCAAGTTGTGTCACACTGATATATAGTGTTGTCATACCAGTTTTATTCAAGGCAACTCCAATACCTGATGTTCCTGAAATCAGGTCCGCTGCAATCCTGTGCTTACATGGAAAAAATATCACAAAAATTAGTGAAAGGGAAGTTTCTCATGGCAATGACTTCTTCAGGGTTAGAAAATCCACAAGGTTCTTCCAATAATTCCTCCAAGAAAATCCAGGAAAAACAAAAGGTAGAAATTATCTTATGTAATATTGACAGCTAAATTTGAAGCATGTGAGTCTAGCCCTAATGACCAGCGGAGAGAGATCCGGCACTTCCAGATGGTGATTCATTTCATTCTAAATAAATCTTCTATCCTCCTTTGTCATCCTCTGGAAATGCTTATTTTCTCTTCACTGACCCTGAATGAAGCTTGGTGTGGTTCTCCTAAATCTCAGAAAATGAATACTTGAGTAGCTCAAATTAGGCCAAATCCCCCTAGATATAAAACCGTTAATAATCTCAGTTTAAATACAAAACATTATTACTTTTTAATCAACTTTTGCTTTTTCTGAACTATTGGAATCAGGAACATAGTATACAGTAACTTTTTTGCCATCTTCCTACAGATCATAAATCTCATTTCACAATTTTCTAACAAAGCTTTTTGTCCATTAATAATAGAAAGTATTCGACTGATTTCAGGAAGCACGAGTTCCACATTTATAGCTGATATCTAAGGTCTGAAGAATATGTCCTACCAAATTATAACTATTTTGAGGCAGATCAGACTACTAAACAATGCATAGACCATTCTCTCTGTATTTTTTTAATATAAAAGATTTACGTAGCACCTAGAAATTTGATCTATTGTAAAACTGTGTTGGTTTTCGTTTTTTTCCTGTAGGGCATTAAGATTTTAATTTGCAACAACTGTCCAGCAAATACCAAGTAGCTCAATTGGAAATAGCAGGGTGAGTCACAGTGCCAAAATCTCAAGGTCAATCAAATAAGTGACCAAGGTAGAAGCTGTTCCTACCACACTGCTTGAACACTGGGTACAGCTGCCCACCCTATGATGTTCCTATGCACTGGGTACAATAAGCACTAGAAGAAATGTATGTCACACAGAGGAATGATATGGCGCTCTCATTAAAAGATTTCAATCTAACCAGAAAAGCAGCCCTGTAGTACATCTATCATCAACAAGTATATACAGCTAGAGAGCTCCAAAATCCCTCTCTGTGCACTGGGGTAAAAGGAAAAAAGTGGTAAGCAGTCTGTGGTACAGCAGGCCAGGGCACCATGACAAAGCAACATCAGCAGCTATGGCAGCGCCAAGTCTGCAGGAGCAGAACATGTAAGTACGCAGACAAGCTCAAAGAAATGAGCAATAAATTGGCTCAACATCAGCACAAAGAAAGTAACATCAAGGTTAACAATATTTCTTAAACACACAGAATAAATTAAGTCTCAGTTCTAACCAAAAGAGAGAGACAGAGTTGACAGGAAGACAAAAATTCTGCTCATGCAATTAAGGATACGGAACAGTTGTCAGACGCTATATTACTATTGTAACAAAACAAAAAGGTCACCACAAAGAAGTTCGTAGCACTACAATTACAGTGTAGGCAAAATATTAAATAAACTTACTTTGTTAGAGAAAACAGACCTTTTAAATTAATTTCCACTTTAGTCTCTGAATAACAACAGGATGACTCACACTTAGAAAAAAACAGTCAACTAAAGAGTTATAGACAGTCCAACATTTTGAACAGGTACATTATAATGAAGGTTAGTAGAATTGCTTCATATAAAGAATGCACTTCCTGTTAGAAAATTGTATTTTTCAGCTACTCCAAGTTCAGCACCTGGATTCAATTTTCCATGCCAAGTACCCGAATCAGATTTCCCAGGGAATATATTAATCTCTACAATTCAGAAACATTTTTTTCTGAAAATAAGTTTTATTACACTGAAAAAATTACTATGGCCTCATCCTTGAGAGTAATCATTTACATCCCTACAAAAATCTACTCTCAAGCTGACTTAAATTGCATACATTAATATTTAAATTCCTTCTCCCCATCTTTCCATGGTCTAATCACAGCTTCCACTTTCTGACTTCACTGGAACATAAGATTCATAGAAAGATGTATACTGCCTATCTTTACTGGGAGGGAGAGAAGAAAGACTAATCATAAATAATAACATCATTACGGTTTTTATCATTAACATTACTTTTCTATGACACGTATGTGGATATGTAAAGTTGTACAATCTACTGAATGTGCAATAATCCTGAATTTTCTTCAGGCTCAAATTTAAAGCTTGTTCAGTATGGTATCTACCACTATCCCTGCCCCTGACCCCCCAGCGTATGTCTGAATATTATCATAAGAACGGGGCGGGGAGGGGGGGAAGAATCTCTGGACTTACTCGGAAGTAGTCGCTGCAGGCTGCCAGGACGGCTTTATGTGCGTGGAATTTCTGCTCTTCAGCAACGAGGGTGATATCGCAAAGTATGCCATCACTTCTTTGTTGGTTCAGGGCTGCCAGGACAGCATCATTATGGGAGCTGGACTGACAAAGCCTCTGACCTGTCAGCATTTCCTGAACGCTGAGAGGGGAAAGGGGAAAGATTTTGTCAAAAAAGTCAGAAACAAGCAGATTCTGTCAGAAATACAGAAGAACATTTTCTAAGACAGGATTGTTTGATAATTCTTGGAAAGAAAAAAGGTCACGAACCCTGTCAGGCAAAAATCTTTATATGGTACAGACACCACAAGAAAAACTCAGTATTACAAAGTGTTATGAAATCTGATTTATACTCAAATTTCAAAACTTTAACTATTCTGATTTTCATTTGCTGCACTGGAAGTCAGCTGGACTTGTAGGATTAATTCAGAATCATTTTAGAATTAAGAGAGAAGAATAAAGGGCCTAGGTCATTGGAGTGACAGAAAACTCCAAGCAGCTGAAACAGATTTCCACTGTATTAGCGGAAAGAAGCATCTATGTAAAGAAGCATGCATGTATGTATGTAACTAGTCCTACTAAAAGAATGAAGACTCACGGTCTCAGGTGGCCTGTTTGTCTGATACTGCATTAATGAATGTTTTCAGACCATTTCAGGTCATTCACAATTAGGAAGTGTTGTGGAGGTTTTCTGTGTGGTTGGTTTGTATTGGGGGAAAAGATGTTTGCTTGTTTATAAAATGCTGAGGCCTTCCACCACCTCTAAATATCTCCTTGTATGAATATAAGATTTCTATGCCATCTAGCCTAGGATTGTCTGATTGCAGCTCCCTTTTCCACAGCAGAAGAAAGAGACGATATAATTGTTGATGCAAACATAAATAAATCAAACAAATCTGCAAATCCTCTTTGGCACGAAACAATGCTGTTTATTTGAAATCCGTGGGACTACACCAATTTATATTGCCTGAGAATCTAGGTTTTTACAGAAGGTGAGTTTACAGAGAGCCATTCGTGAGTAAAACAAAGTAAAGGTATAATTCTTTTTTGTTTATTAAGGGGTAAACATGCTATCATCTTTCCACTACAGTCACATAATTCACTCCATACACACGCTACGCAGCAGCTGCATTGCTGCTATATTCTCCTTTCCCATCAACGCACCCCCTGTACTGCCTATTCCACTCCTGTACCTTGGGCACCTGTAAGCTAACGTAGACCTGCTTTACAGATTGTTTCCTCTAATCTAACCACACCTTTTAAAAAGACAAGAACGAAGACATCACTTCTAGAAGAAGGATGGCCATAGTAGAATTACACAGGCACAACTTGTATCTGAATTTCATCCTCTTTCTAACAATTTAGGTTTCATACATGGACATATGCCACATTCATTTCAAAATGATTCATTCAAATGATTCTTTTTCCTTCAGCTGTTCTGTTTGCAAAACCACACTGATATTCCATCAAGAAATGTAACTTGTTAAAATACAATGGAATTATTTCTAAAAAGTATTTTCCTTCTGTCATTTCTATAGCAAAGTGACTAAATCAAACCAAGATGTATTATTTTTGGCACACAGTGCTACAGGTTTAACTTGCTGTATTAAAAAAAAATAAACTAATAAAACTGTATTTTTTTCCTCCAGTGTTCATCGACAACGAAGAATCTGAAATCAAAGGTTAACAACCAGTTCTGTTACCAGTTCCTGGAGAACTGCAGGATACAGTTGGCTCACCCTGGTTTCCCCCTTAAGAACCTGGAAGAAGACCGGGATTTCAACTTGTTGGGGTTTTTTTTAGGTTGTTGTTAGTTTGTGGTGTGTTGTTTTATTCTGTTTTTTCCTAAGGGAACTGAGAACATTAAAAAATTGAAGGTAACCTGCGTAAGTATAATAAGCTAATTGCACCTAGAGATAGTTTATCTTTATTTCCACTTTTATTAGCCTCTCTCCCAATGTTGTGAACCAAGACTTTCATTCCTCTTGATTTTTCACCACCATCCAGAGGTCAAAGTCCTTTTCCACAAAAAAAGGACTATTTCACTCAATAGAAAACATCAGAGAGACAAGGCACAAGGGTAATTTTGGTGGGGAAATTTTATATAGATGTGTGTGTGCACATATATACACATACACACACATAAAATCAGGCATCTGTGGTTTTAAATTGAGCTCTATCATAATCTTTTTTTCTTCAATACAACGACCAAAGTGAAAAAAAAAATCAATTGCCTGTAACCTTTGTGTTAACAACATATGAAGAATCTATACATGCGAAAGGCAATTTAACTGGAATTTATGAATGAAAAAGCACTGATTCCTTAAACATGACATGGCTGCTTTGCAGCAATATTGTCAGTTTATATACTCAGCTATAAAAATGCAAGAAATTCCTGATTCTCTTCTGCTGCAGAAGCATGGCAGGTAAAAGGGGAACAGAACCGGAATGATACCATGTTTCAGTACTATCAGGTAGACCTCTGAGCTCCCAGATCTGCCCATGAGCGTAAACTACTCCGTAAAACCAAACTACTAGTGTATCAGACTAGTGCAAGGTTCTGCAGAAAAGCAACTAGATTAATAAACTCTGCTGAGTGTTCTGCCTGAAAGTGCTCTGGGAAGCTAATTAGATTATAAACATCAAATTATCTGATGAGACAGCGGGCAACACAAATAAATGAGAAAGTCTAGACTGGCGAGTACATATAGATGATTGAGACTCTGTATGAGGGAAAGAGAGAGAATGGGACCTTCTGGAAAGCAGGAAGATGAGTTTGGAGAGAATGCTTTGAAGTCACTTCATGGAACTGGAAGAGTAATATATGTCCTGAATAGTGTAACACCACACACACCAAAAACGATCACCAGCAACCAATTCAAATGCATGAATGTAAAATACGAGTTGCTTCCACAATTGAAAATTCCAAAGTATGGACAAAGGCATAAACAAGATAACATGCAAAGAGAATGTGGGTCCCAAATCAATCCCAGGCACGCTTCTCTTCACTAGAGAGCAATAAGAAAGTAATATTTCGCAGATTATAACATGGATATGTACTTAGTAATGTGAATTCTTACCTAATATTAGTTTCACTTTTCTACTCTCTGCTAACTTCAGTTTTGGTAAACATCAGTCTAAATGTGAACGACTTTGTACACACTACCAAGTACTATACCTCAGGCACCTCTCAGACGGCATCTTTCACTTTTGCTCTTCTGAATATCAAAGCTTACAATCCCGTAGGGAAAGCAGCAAGCATTCCAGCTAGAAAGAGAGAAAGGAGAGGAACATTAAAATTGAAAGCATACACAGCCTCAGCCTTAAAGATCAATACTCTCAGGATGTGCAATTCAAAAGCAATTTTCTTCAATTCTTCTATTGCAGAAAGACACACCATGTAGAGTAGGTGCATGTGAAATTTTGTTGGCTAGACTGAGTACAGTCTGAAAGCAGCTTTTCCTCTAGACTTCTCTAGAAATTCACAGCCTACCATTTGAAGTTCCTGCATCTGCTGTCCTTGAGGCATGTGTCTCTTCTGCAAACTCAGGAACACATATTATTTCCAAAAAGTGGAAGAGCAGTAAGGAGGGAAATATCTCTCCAAAAATCCCTCAATTTGAACAGTAGGCCAGAAGCATCTATTGGTGTTTGCTTCCTGAATGACATACAGCTATACTAATCTTACATCTCTCAGAGCGTAATCTCACAGGCCTGTCTAGGGTCTATGAGGTTTGTCATACACCTAAACTCATGCTTTGACTACATTATTTTTTTCTGAAGACAGTCTGGTGGGGGACAAGGGACAGGCTTACTGTACACTCCAAAAGGCAGCTCCCACTTCCCCAGAACAACATTCTTGATTGACTAATCAGTACTATGACCAAGTACCACTGTCAGCCTAGAGATAAACAAACCTTTTGTCGAGTACAAACAAGTACATACAGTACAAAACAAAACAGTACATACAAGCACCATGATCCGATTTAAAAGCCCTGTAGCTTTTTTAAAAGACAAAATATTTAAGTGACCATACAAATTAACCTATGTTGCCTAATGACTACTGAAAGTTGCTTTTGTAACAAAAAGTATAAAGGATGTGCTAACATATAATTATTCTTCAAAGTTGTCAAACCACTACAGATCTTATGCTGACCTCCCAGTACCTGAATAATGTGGCAGAACTTTTCCACCTCTGCTGGTTGGCAGTATGCCCCTGTAAAAGCAGTTATCTTTAACACAAGGAGATTTTTTCTGCTTTCCAATTACAATGATGCCCTGTTCCAGGTGCTATTAGCGGCTTACACTGAGATAAATACTGAAACACCATAAACACCCTTTTGTAGTGCTACTAATTACACAAACAAAAGTACAAATAATGCAGCTCTTTGCTTATATTAATTTGTTCTTAAATTGCCCCTTAATCTTAAACTGGTAGTTTTTACTTTTTTTCATCCTCAGGAGATCAGAACTTAACCCTTAACTTAGCCAATCTTCTCTTAGGAACTCAAGTTCCAGAATAAGAAAAACCTCTCAGATGCCTTCAAGCAGCTTGGCAGCACTTTCAAGATGGTTTTCATCAAGGTTTGCAAAAGATGCATAGGATACACTGCCTTGTTTGTTCCACATCCTTGGACCTGTTTTCATGCTACTCTGCAATCGGATCCAGAGGCACCTCAAAACATGGGCCTCAATGGGCCTTTGAGTGCATACAGGCTACTAAGGACTTTTTCTTAATTTCTCTCCTTCTCATGATCCATAGTCAGCACTAGCAGAAACACAGCTCAATAAACTGTTAAAAGCTCCTCTACCAAATCACCTTGAATTTCAGCAAGCCGCATCACAGCACTGTAGAAACAAGTATTCTTGTAATGTAAATTCCCATGAAACCAGCAGAGCCCTACTCACATTTTTATAAACATGAGTAGGAAACTTACATCAATTTCTCTTCCTTGTCTTCTCAAATCTGCCAATTTTTATATCAAGAAATGTCCAACAGTCCTGATATTGTTTGCTGCAGATAGGAAATCCTACACCAGCAAGAGACTGGGAAGGAAGAAATTCAAGCTTTCTCTGACCTTTTCAAGAGGTCCAAACTCTATGGCCCACCAAAAAAAAACAAAAAAACAAAAACAAAAACAACAACAACAACAAAAACCACACACAAAAAAAACAAACAACAAAAAAAACCACCAAACAAACAAAACAAAACAAAACACCCACAACAAAACACCACCACACACAACAAGCAGCAGTGAAAGAAACCAGGAGAAGGGCCAAGAAAGACTTGGAGGGGAAAGTGTTCCTTCTATAATAAAATAATAAATAATCTATAATAAAATAACTAAGGCATATGCTTCAAAGAATTAACAAAGTATCCAAAGAGTCCCATACTTATTTCAATGTTTTGCCCAGACAAATTGATCTTTCCTAAATTTTGTGATGCATCCTTTCTCCAAGTGCCACTGCAGCATGCCTCACTTTATTTTTAAATCTACATCACATATACAAGGATACTATAACAGCATGTAAATAATTTTCTCAACACTGCACTGATTTTGCTTAGCAATATAAAATTACTTAATGTGGCTCAAAATTGTTAATAATTTGAAATTCTGATGTATCTATTTATCCTTGTAGGGGAGAAAAAAAAAAAAGGCACTTCCATCTGATATATGGATGTGCTGTGCCAGGACAGTTCCAGAATCCTCTGTACAAAGAGCTTTTTTCTGTTTCAGACAGCTGGATCCATCTTCATTATGTAAACTAACTTTCACAGATGCATAAGGAGACTCTTTGAATTAGAATGTTTAAGACATACTATTGTCTTTCTATTTAACTACTTAAAGTAAATCTATTGGTTTAAAAGATTAATTTATAAATTTAAGGATAAGACTTTTGGTTTAAATGGAAAACTTCAATTCCACCTAAATCCTTCTGTTCTAGTGAAATACTCCATTATGCTGGAGATTAACAGGAAAAATGTAGGCCAAACAGAAAACACTCACTACATCTTTGGTCTGAGATACACACCACATTTGCCATAAAACTTTTTTTGCATATTCTTTCTGTGAGACATTAACTTCTTACAAGTTTACAATCAAGAACACTAGGCACTGATCCTACTATATTTTATAACTAACTTTAATTTTCTTATTATTTCATTCATTTGTTCACATCCTAGTAAAGTGGAAAAAAAATATAAACAATAAAAACTAGTAATGATCCAGTTAGTGCTGAAGGAATATAACAGTAATTTGGTGGGGAATCAGGGGAGACCAGTAGTTTTCCATCAAAACACACTGTATCTAGGGATTTCAAAGACAAGCAATTCCAAATAAATTAAACTGTCCGTGCAAATGATTATGTCCAACTAATATATCAAACAGTGTTTTGTGGAAGTCCCGAAATATCAGTCTTTCTATACATTTATTGTCTTATCATGCATCAGCAGAAAAAGTTGGGTGTTTATTCTCTCTGGAATTCTTGGAGCGGATTGCCGCTCTGCTGCATCCATTGCATGCTGTTAGGCCATGTTCTTCTCTAATCTAAATTAGCAGCATAGTTCAATAATTATTTGTTCCAAGATTATTAAAAATAGTATTTAAGCAGACAGTATTTCTTCCTTTAACTTAATCAACTATAATATTGTTTTGCTTCACTTCTCACAACTGCCCCTGCTGCTTCAGACCCGCTCACAGAGTGAGAGGCTGGCTTGTCCTTCTGGCAAGATCTGTGTTCTTCATCTCCCAATACAGGACACGGCGAGCAAGTTTGGGAACTGTGGAGTCCTTTACACTCGTATCAGTTACGGCTTTCACCCAGCTAATCACAAATAAAGTTGCTGATCTTCTGTTTACCACTAAACTTCACAGAATCGCACTGCATTAGTTATTAGTCTGGCTATAACTCCTCTACTGTGTGAAAAGCCCTCTAATATCTCCTCTTATTTTTCACTTCGATTCGGGAAAGCCACTCATCTGTTTTCACTTTATCTGGAACAATACTGCCTATCACAACTATATTTTAAATAATCAATTTTAACACTTATTCAAGCCAGCTAACCAAACCCTAAGGATTTAAGTAAAGATTCTAATCCCATTTCACATATGCAGCTTTTAGTTATCTTCCTAAACAAAGGTTGTCCCCACTTGTCAGTAACCATTAAAAACTGTTGATTTGTAAAACTTCCCACTACATTTGATTTTTTTTTCCTATGAGCTTAGATAACGTATCCTTACAGTTAGTAATATTTCATTTAGATATATTTATTAATACTCTTAATTCTAATTCCAAAGTTATATCAGAAAATATTGAATCAGCATTACTTTCATTAAATTTGCATTGTGCCATACTACATTAGATAGAAACTTATGGAAATTCATAAACACAAAAATTAGCTAAAAAGATTAGATATATTCACCAACATTCACTATATAAAGAATTCAAAAGAGATTTTGAATTTTCAAGTACTTATCTTCAATTCGTTATCTTCCTTCCCTCAAGTCACTCCTTTTCAAAATGTGCATTTTAGGCATTGAAAAAATATTTCCCTTAAAACCACACTTCCTCACTTTACGTTAGAAGAAATAATAACATACAGCAGGTGTAAAATGAACCAAAGAGATTATAAGCATCACATTACTCTTCCCTGCAGAAAAGCAAAATTTTTAACTAGGTGTGTCATGAAGATAAAGCATTTGGACCCTGTGAAATCCTGTTTTCCCTTTGACAACTTCAAATATCTGGTTCCATTTCGCTCTTCATTTAAAAAGAAAATGAAACATTTAAAAGCAATCAGAAATACATTACACCCATTTTCTTCCAGAATGACTTCATAGCACGTCCTCAAGCAGACTGTCATGGATGCAGAATAAGACCATTAAGATTTACCCATGGCAATTTTCTGTCCTAGTTTATATCCTTATACATAGAAGCTTCTGGTTTTGTCCTTAAAATACTCTGGGTTTAGTAGGTCAGAGTAATTCATCCTTTCAAGCTGCATACCACCTTCTCTCAAAATAAGAGTCTCTTCAGAAACAGGACTATATGAGCTTAGTATTCACAAATAATAAAGGACAGCATCATCTTTTTTTTTTTTAATCAGAGATCTTCCAGATAATTTGTCAAAAGGGAAACATTTGGAAACATCTAAAAGAGTTTGACTGCAAACTTGCTCTTGTAATTGTATTAACACACTCCTCCCACTTGCCTGGGAGACTTTACTTTTTCCTTATTTCTTTAAGATTTCTGAGAATTGAAAGATTTTTCTCATTCCATACAAAAATGTTCAAGAACATTGCAATGGTGAGGGAAAGTCTGTCAGTGCCTGACCTTGCCAGTGAAACCATAACTCAGCTCAACTGCAAGTTTCTCATATAATTAGTGCCTGAATACAGTGACTTTCAAGACAAAGCATTTGTAGTACCAACAAAAACAAAACAAAAACAACCAACCAAACAAAAAGAAACTTACAATACCAAGGGAGCTAAAAATTGAAAACCTGGATTTGTTTGGAAAAAAAGGAGTCAGTCAAAACAATGCAAGTAAACATTCAGCAAAATCAATAATAAAAGCATGGTAAGAATAATTAAACTGTTACACTCTTCCAGTTAGTTACGAACTATTTTATTTTAGGACTGAAAAGGTCAACTAAAAAGGCCTACAAAAGGTCCACAGTCAACCAGAACCATTAATTTTATTGTCTATCACTACCATATTACCATCCAACTCCACAAATCATCAAGATCCTAAATCACAGAAATATAAAATGAAATCACAGGGGTAAAGGACGTATAAGCAGAACCACATATTTATGTCTTTATATCCCCTTGATGGCTTTATATGCTCTATATATCTGAATCAGTATTCAGAACATTTCTTCTGAAGAGGCAATCAGATTTAAAAAAATGCCAGGTTTAAGGACACATGGGTAACTTAAGGCATATTTTACCTACACTACCATGTAAGAGGTGGTTGTATTCTACTGATAAAACCATATGCAATCATCTAACCCTACACAGTTGCACACTATCCATGAAAGGAAAAGTCTGCAGTTCTACTGGAAACCACACATTTGCAGTCTGATGACTTTCAAGAACACACTTGTTTCCAGGATGTGTATGTACTGTTTAACATCTTTCATTTGAAAAAAAAAAAAAAAGATCAGTTTTACACAACTATAATCATATACCACTCTCCATTGTCAGCTTAGCTGTTCAGGGCCACTCACTGTTGCTATCGTTTAAGCTATGATACTAGTTACTCACCTGGCAAAAGAAGGCGGCAACACAACCTATGTGTCATTGTTAGGCAACAGTTGGGAGAACAATATTACAACTTATTTTCTCTTCTTAGGTAACAAATATGCAAAGCACTCTCATAGTGAAGTATCTAAACCATATATTGAGTCCACAGTCATTACACAGGGACAGGGTGAAAACTCTCTGGGATTTTAGTTTTATAAGGCATACTGATGTTGGCATGAACCCAACTCTTCAATTACTTTGCCAAAGTATGATTTCAAAATTTTTTCCTGTAGAGCTCAAGAAAAGAAAAGACAGGTTGATGTAAGTAGTTTGTAACTAAAATTTCATTTGGAATTTCATCTGCATTTTCAATGGATAAAAACCAAAAACCTGTTCTTTAAACCCAACTATTTTCCTTCTGGGAAATTCGACATATTTGTTGTAAAATGTGGAAGGCTTCTCTAAATGAGGTCAGAATGCTTCATAGCAGAGAGCAACAGAAATTTAACTAGAAGCATCGTGATTATTTCTCCTGATAACTCTAGAGTTAGGTGTACCCTGAAATGCTGTCAGCTTCATCAGGGCCTCACTCAGGCAAGCCATGGATTTTTACCTCTCATAGCCATCAAGGTGCTTTTATTGAACAGAGGAATCATCCTTTTACAGGGCAGTGAGAGTCAAAAATACACAGGTATGTTTTTGAAACCACTTCAAATCTGCATGCGGAATACTTACGTAAGACAGGAGTATACAGTACTGTAGACAGTCTGCAATCTTGGCAAATAGTCTACACAAACTTAAAGATTGGATACCTGTCTGAAACAAAATAATCACATTTTCTGCTTGAAACCACATAAAAATACTAGGAAAAGCATACATGACTGCTACATAGATGATAGTCTTGCATAACTGAGGTGACCAGGTGACCAGTTGTGTACATACTACACCATCACGGGATCTATTAACTAATGGCGTTTCCAGCGAATTAGTATTTATATTTTTCAATGAAAGCAGAGAGAGTTTATACAGCTCTATGGGACCTACAATAGTCCTTTGACTTTTTCCACAAAATAGCATTCATGAATTTCAAAAGAAAATGGCTGTGAGTACCAGTAGCTGAGTAAATATACGCCTTCTAAGAATGACCTTCAGTAGCCACAGGGTGGCAGAACTACGCTTCAGGATAATCTGTACCTCCAGGACAGTGACCACACTATTCCAATGAGTCTTTTTACCCCCCTCACAGCATAATTACAATAGCACAAAATACTTCCTGTGTGTTCTGTGGGTGCTTTCAACACTAAGAATCAAAAAAAAAAAAAAAAAAAAAAAAAAAAAAAAAGAAAAAAAAAAAAAAAAAAAAAAAAAAAAAAAAAAAAAAAAAAAAAAAAAAAAAAAAAAAAAAAGCCTGTCCATAACAATATGACTGGCAGTTCTCCAAACAAAGTATTGCAACAGGTCAGGAATAGGCCTCCATTTCTCTATCTTGCCAATTTTTTTCAAGTCATACAGTAACTGATCAGAAAATCACTATCAATTTTACCTCCTATCATTAAATCAGCGTGACTTTTTTCATATAAATTAACATGCCAAGGGAAACCCTAGACACTACTTCTTTGGAAGCGTAGATCATTTCACCCACACGCAAGCTCAGAAGGGAGGGAAAGTTTTATGAATATTAGCAAATTTAACAGTGCCAATGCTGGTTCCATTGCCCATACACACACATTAACCCATATCTGGTCTCTTGTGGCCTCCACAATAACATCGCCACATACAAACAACTAAATGGAAAAAGTCACCAGCTAACTCCCAAGCCCTGTCTGGAACCGTTTTGGGAGAGCACAAGATGGTTCAGGTCAAGATCTAGCCAGAGATTTTTGTAATGATCTACTGATAAGGACGTTTGAGTTTCAAGTTCAGACCTGGAATAGGCCATGCAATGTTACTAGCACCAACAAGGCTTTTAAATCCCGGCAAAAACAGCAAGTGTTGTATAAGAACATTTGAAAGTCTGGCAAACTCCTAGGATAGGAATCATCTTAGGCTGTTTTACAAATGTGTTTTTCTCTATTTATTATGTTTTCTCTGTCATAAAAACATGGAAACAGGGAGGAGGGGTGGAAGAGATGTGGACAAGTTACTAATGAATAAAAAATTTCAAATACGAGACTTAGGATCATTTATTAACATATACACTGATAATTTAGAACATGCTTTGTGCAAAGTTAAAACTTCCACTCATGTCAAGGAGAGAACTGGGCATTCAGAATCTTCCTGTATTAGAGCTTCTACATTGTCAACTTTTTTTTTTTTAATTGGTTTTGTATTTGGGGGTCTTTTGTGGTATTTACAAATCCCTTTTTGCAGAGAGAAGAGGGCATCAAAAGATTTCTGGCACCTTTAAGCAGGTTGGGCAGGGTTTGCATGAGGCCAAGAGGAAGAAGAAGAGTGAAAAGAAGACAGAAGAGGAAACAAAAGACAACAAGGAGCAAGCTAGTGATGAAGACCAGGCAAGATGCCTGCAGTTGTTTCTGGGTTTTTCTTTTGCAACAGAGGAGGAAAAACAGTGGAATAGCACACAATACTAAAATCAGACAAATATCTGGGCAAAATAAGGAGAAAGGATGGATTTTTCAACAGCATGACCACAGGAATAGAAGCCACAGGTCAGGTGGAATTAATTCTAATTGCTGGGCAAGGCTGGATGCTCAGTTTGGGAGTGAAGACTGGGAATGTACAGAGAAGAAAGACAAAGAGCCGAGGGCAGAGAAGATCCTGCAGGTGACACAAAACCAAGAGATTTGGAAGGAAGCAACCAAAAGAATCAATGTCTATTGAAGCCCATTTCATTTAGATATTAGAATAGAAATGAAGATCACTAAGTTTTGCATCTTTTTTGTGGAGAAGTATCTGCAGAATACTTACCTTCACCTTCTGCTGACCGTGCTGGATTATAATGAATAATATCTGACATTTTATTCAGGCAGCCAAGCTCAGTGCTAATGGTTCCAATTATGCTACTGTTCCACGCAGCCAGTACAGCTCTTCCACATCTTTTAAAAAGTGTTAAAAAGTTACATGCTCATGAAGCTAAGAATGCTAGAAAATGAAAGGAGCTAAGTGCTCCAATGCCCAAATTAAAGTTGCCTATGATCATTTTCTACAAGAAAAGGCATAGATATTTCTAACTCTAACCAACACTTCTCAACATGTGTTTGAAGTAAAGAAAACAAAAATAAACAAAAAACACAACACACCGGGCAAAGTGAAATTCTTCTCATATGACTTATGTTTGTGTTAAAAGTCAATGAGGGGTAGACATACACAGACCCTTAGTGCCCTTTTTCCACACTCAGAATATAGCAAAACGTCTATAAACCCGGGTAATGCTATTCCAGCATAAACTCTATTATTACCGTGATGCCTATATTACTGTTGAGCTGCAAGCTGCTTTAAGAATAAAAGGAGTTTTCACATGTAGCTTTTCATTTTATTCATTTCTAATTGACTTACAAGTTTAAGTAGAGGTGACAGGACCTGAAGTTAACTAGAGCTTTGATCAGTCTAATCTAGACCTTGTCCTTACAGCAAACTCAGTGATTAAAACACTTCTATACTGAAAAGTCAGATTTGATTAAAACATTAAAGAATTCTAGTTTCAAAGAGAAAATACAAACTAATTAGATGACCAGAATAAACAAAGTTTACAGACAAATCTATTTCTAGCCATTGTTCAAGGGCAAGAAGTAGAGGGAGAGACTGGAGAGGGCTGCCCATATCCAAGTTTTGTTACACACTGCAATCAAGAAAGCCATAAGCAGTAAAGTCTGCGCAGTCACCTCTGTGTTTTGCAAATATCCTCTTTCAGCCACATTGAGCCTGACAGGCATCTGCTCTCTTGCTCTGCTCAGTGGTCTCTTACAGTCATGCCCCTTGCACTGGAAGTTCACAGCTCCTTGCTGCACTTTTCCTGCCAGACCCATCTTCCAGGTGGAAGTTCTCCTCCCAGGATGACCAGCTGCCTCAGGGAAGTGTTGATCACTTCTGCCACCTTCTATCTGCCCCACACACTAACCACATACCATCTCTTCTGTGATGGGAAATCGTTGAATTACCCTCCAACACTAAGTGGCAGAAAGAGTTTCCCTCCAAAAGTTTCCCTCCACTTTATTGTTATTACTACTTAACTCCTACTACATTTTTGAAACACAATATATTACAGAAAGATATAATTTGACAGGACATACAGGACAGACTGATACTTGCATTTGTTTCTTTCTAGGAGAAAGAAACAGTTGAGATTTTGTAGAGGATTCTTCCAGTATGAGTTATCTATACATGAATATGCCGACACTGTCGCAGGTAAACACACAGCAATAACTGTAAAGATGGTCCTATATGTTGTGATTCTATGCTTGTCTTTAAGAAGAAAGCTGTAAGGTCTCAGAGGGAAGACAAGATAAAAGAGGTATAAGTCATCTTCAAATACTGCTTGCTGAGTAGCAGTTACTGTCTCACAAACCTGTGATCTGGGGCATGCAAAATCTGAGCTTTAGAACTTGCACAACTCCATCTGCAGTGTTAACTTCTTTTGGTCTCCTTTCTTTAGGGCTCTCAGAATACCTGAACTATGTTCTTTTTATTCCAGGCTTTCATTAAACCATCCGAAAGTTTAATTCAGAAGCACTGTAAGCACCATGGTTACAGGTTAACAAAGCATTAAGCTTGTGTCATTCTGGAAGGACACTGGTTTCCCTAGCTACAATCCCTCACTTGCTATCCACAAGAAGGATGGTTTCTTCCAGCCCTTCACCCTGTTTTACACTGCCTTCTGCAGACCAGAAAAGCATTTATTGTTTAGAAAAAATAAAATATTGTGCATGATGGAAATTCTGTTACTGTAGACCACTTCGCTTTTCATTCACTGCCTGTAACATGTTTACACAGTCACTGCTATCTCTACAACCTTAGCTAGCTAAGCTAAAAAAAAAAAGAACACAGATAAGCCTGATCTGGGCTGAAGAAAGCAGCAAAGAAAGAGGGCCTTTTTGCACCCCATTGCCAAAAATCTGCAGGAGCTTTGCTACATGCACAGGGCTACATGAAATTGTAACTGGACTAAGGAAGTAAAACTGATTTAACCAAGAGAGGAAATTCTCACCATAGCAACGGAAGCAAGATTGCTCTCTCAACTCAGGACAGGTATCGAGGGACAGATTTCCTATGTGAATTAACAGTGGCCTTCCTCCCTATTCCCTGTGAGTACAACCTGCTATAGTGTGGGAGCTTCCGAAGCATTAAGGTGTTGGTAATGGTACAGTTCCCACCCCCCTGCCAAGGGAAGCTGCGGCTCACAGATCTGTGGGGAACACAAAGGAAAACATCAGGACACCTGACCTCTTATGTATGAAAACAGCTGAATGCCCACCCAAGTTGATGGTAGAGCTAGTGCATTGTTCTTCTCCATGGATTCATTTGCACAAGACACCTGGATTAATAGTAGCATATTTTATTGAAATAGGTGATTTCCTGTTTTCTCTTGTCCTCTGCTTAGCACGTGTTCCATTTCTAACACAAAATTTATTCTGTGTTCTAAACCAGCTACCTAGAAAGTGTTCTGATACTGACCACTGTCGTTAATACACAGTGTCAATCCAGCAAATAAAAATTTCTCTCAGAGCCAAAAGGACATAACAGGTAGGGAGGGGAGGTGACAGAAAATACAGCCTAAAAAGACTCATTTTGAGGATGCACGAGACGCATTTTATAGTGCAAGTCACATCTTTGACAACACGCTTTAAGAAATTTACTTGAAGATAATAGCTTGTACTAAAGTAAAAGATCACTCTAATTAATCTCTATCAATTAGGTTACTAGAGAGACATTTGAGTTCTTGTTTGCAAACATCAAATTTCAATGTGCTGTAGTGACTTCCAGAGACAACCCCAGAATTAGTACTTAAAATCCTGTGGGTACATACAGATTCACCACAGACTGGATGGTTCAATGGATTTTTTCTAAAACTTCTATATATTCACAAGCCAGATCTGACTAGCATTAGCTGTTGACACATTTGGCAGTCAAAAACAGACTAGTTACAATGACGACTCTAGAAACTGCATCATCTGCTGTCACTTCTCAACGATAATCTCATCTCAGTAATGGAAATGCATGGAAGTACACAGTGAGTGCAGAGATAGAACTGGAAAACCTTGAACAGCTACAGTTTGCATCGGCTGATGACCAAAAACAGTAGAGTCAAATCTCCCATTTGCTAAGCTTTCGTGCACCGGCCTGTACATGAACCTCGTACTACAGTCCTGTTTTAAAAATAGCAATTCAACATACTGGTCCCAGCTCCCAGGACAGAAGAAGGTCTCCCTAACCCCAGGACACCACCTTCATCACTGGATTATGGAAACCTATTCTAATTCACCCTCCTTCTGACCCAAAGCGTGCACTCTCGGTGGGAGAACAAACCACAACAGCAGGAGGGAATCAAGAATAACTCCATGCATATAGAGTTCTGCCTCTAGTCTGAGAATTATTTTACTCTTTGGAGGAGGTGAGAGGAACAGTTTCGAGTGCCCATCGCAGCAAGGACAATTGAACTCAGATGCATTATTAGGCAAATAACACATCAACAGTTCTTAGATTATTTTAATAAAAAACAAGAGAGGCTAAATTTCAGAAGAAAGAAGTAGAAATCATTAAAGGCTGCAAATAGCTACTCATAATTCAAGTTAAAACATTGCTTCTATAACTTAGTGGGCACAAATTAACACAGGTAAAATTCCATCTGAACACAAGGAAACACTTTTTACTGGGAGACTGGTTAAACACTACAAGAGATTGCTCAGAGAGGTTGTGCAGTCTCCACTCTTGGAGGTATTCAAAACACCCTGGGACACACTCCTGGACAACTTGCTCTAGCTGACCCTACCTGAATACGGAGGTTGGACTAAACAATTTCAAGAGGTCCCTTCCAACCTAGACGATTCTGTGCTTTGTATGATTTCCTATGGTACAGCTGAAAAGATTATGAGCATATTGTATGCATGCAAGACCATATTAGCCCCATATATCCTATCTATTCCACATTCCAATCTTCTTGAAGAAATTTTATCTCTTAAAAGAAAACTGAAGGGGCAAAAAGGGGAAATTCATCAAAATCATAAAAAATGCACATTTCCACATCTCTCTTCAAGTGTCCTGGTGCAGCACATTTATGAGTTGCAGTCTTTCCATTTATTACAACAGCCTAAGACTCCTTTGAACTCCTGCCTAGAATTAATATCAACCAAAAGAAAACGTACTGTAACACTGAAAAAAAAGTATCATACGTACTTTTTTTTTTTTTGTTAATTATAGCAAAACTCAGTAGCAATTCTGGTGCAACTGCCATCTATATGAAATTTTATGATTATTTCACTTTATAAACAAAAATTACACTTTTAAAGTAATACATGCAAGCATGTATTTCCAACAAGCTCAATTGAGACTTAAATTCAGTTGATAATATACAGACATTTACTGTCATTTCAGACCCCCTACAGTAACTAAGACATCTCTCTGTGGAGATGAGACATATGACATAAGACACACAGGACATCCAGTCCCTACTGGATCAGTATCTAAAGTAGCACTAGAAACCCATGCTGAGGCAAAGAAATTGAGCCCTGAAGTTCTCCGATAGATGTTCATCACTCAAAGCAACTCCAAACCAATAAAAGCACCTTGCATAAATGCCCAACAATCACAAAGATTTTTGCTTTTAAATGCAATGTTGCCAAGAGTCAAAAGCCAAAGGAATAAATCAGAATATTTCAGAATTAAGCCACACTAAGAAGCCTCTTCAAAAGAGAATTCTGGTAAGTATGATGTCTGGAAAAGCCACAGCAAATACTGTGTATTTGGAATTTTAAAAACCTGAGCACCCATTAACTTCCACAAAATATATCATATCCTACTACTTTTCCAGGTCAAACCTTGCTATTTTCAAATTCATCAATAATTTGGTCTATGTCTTCAACAAGAATGAGACTAAATTCATGATTTAAAAGCTTACATTTCTGCAAATCTTTTTATTGTAATGTTCCATAGGTTGCTAGTAGAAATGTTGCTGCATATTTGAAAAAAATAGTGAAATACGAATGCTAGATCGATCCTACAGATGCAGCTAGGAAAATTATGGCATATCTAGCTACTGGCAAGCAGTTCTCCAAGGGTACATAAGCGTAAAGCATTCCCGCTAGTGACGAAAAAATAAATTAAATCTTGAAATAATCAACCGCTCATATGGTAATTATCATCTTGCAATAAAAAGAGTGGAGCTCCTTAGGCAGTGGGAGGTAACTTACTAAATTTCTCCCAGCCACCTAGACCTTCGGCATGGAACAGGCCTTTGGCTTCGGATGGGAAGAAATGGAAAAGGCAATCTGGCAACAAGCAAGCCACAGCTGGACAAACCCTGGTGAAGATGCACGTCACTCAGCACCAAATCAATGGTGGTGAACATGAAACCAGCTCAGCCAGCGGTTTCATTGTCCTGTGGGTATGCTTCAAGATGGGATTCCAAAAGGCCATGGCAGACACCTCTATCAAAACCACACTGCCAGGCAGAAGAGGAATTAAAAAACAATGGAAACCATGAATTACAAACAGGATGACAGTGGCCTATTGTTGTTATTATAGGCTGTTTATATCACAAAAAATAGTGAAGATTTTCCTGGATATGGTAACACCAAAACCCTACAAAAAAGCCCTGAAGAGATTTCTTCCCCTAAAGCTTTTTCCATGGACACATTTAAGAACAAAACAGTTCCTTCTTCCCTAAAAGCGTTATTAAACTCCTTGGAGAAGTTAAGGGTCTGACTAAATGTGAAAGACTCACAGCAGTTCAGAGCATACACAGTCTTCTTCCTATAGAAGTTGGTTGGAGGTTTTTTTGCTGTTAATTGCCTTAACTGTGCACTTCATTTTATCTACAAGATCTCACATTAGCATTTTTAATTATTTAAAACACATTAAATATTGCTGGTAACAGCATGATCAGAGATTACCTTCTTAATAATCATCCCTGTTTGAGTGTCAAGCATATGATTCCAGCTGCTTTGAGCTTCTACACAAGCAAAAACAATGTTTGCTGACATAAAAGGGGCAATCCACTTCATAAAGGAATGATGACCAAATCAACCAAAATATACCAAACAAAACAACACTATTTCACATAGCTTATTTTAAATATGCCAGACACTTCATGAGCTTTAATAAAGTTAAATAGCTTGGAAGGAATTACAGTATTTTACTATACTGTTCTGAACTCTACACTGTATCACAACACTAAGATTTTCTTCGACTTCAATAAATTTTTCGTTAGTTTAGATTCCCAGCCTCTAATCCACATGTAAGCTACCCATGTCCCCTCTTCATTTCGTCCACAGCAAATAATACAATTTAAATATATCAGTGCTAGAACATCTCTAGAGGAATCAACAGGACAGCAACATCACTAAAAGCAATGAATCCTCTAAATCAAAGTTTCACACAGACTAGTCCAGGAAGAAAAATGCTAACTCAGAGTCTCTGCCACTAGAGAAAATTTTTGGTGCAATCATAGGTAAATGGTGAGCAGAAAATAAACACATTTTAAGGCAAGGAAAAGTCAAAATGAAGCGGTTATGTTGGTTTCTTTCTCTGTCACTAAACGTACCTCCTGGAATCATACTGCACTTGAAGCTTTCATTTCAAGGAATAAAGTTAGTTCTCAGGATTACTGAGAGGAGCTTGAAAACATAATCTAACACCAGACTTATGACTTCTAATGGAAAGTGTCTGAATTCATTTAATTACTGATGTCTGTGAAATTACTTTCAGTGTCTGAATGCTTGAGGCTGTCAGTGCTAAAATTAAAAGCCATTGAATGACATAACAAATGGAAGCTAATTCAGAGTCTTGAGCTGGGAACAGAGACATACTGGCCCAAGAGCTGCTGACTGGCCTAAAGACAGCCTGAACACCTACCCATCCCCTCCAACGGCTAAACCCAAGGATACTGAGGATAGATCCAAGGACTGAGGTGATAATTAAATGACGTTTGATTTCTCTCTTTAACAAATGGCACACACAAGACCCTGGAGATGAATCAGAGGATTTGCAGGGGACAGACTGCTCTTCACCTTGCCAATGAACTGAGCAGTTGTACTGTACATGATCCAGCACTCTAAGCACAGATTCATTGCTTTTCTTCCATCTTTGGACAGTAACATACTGAATGCAGCCAAGAAGTACAGGACTGCATCCAGATGACCCGAGTCACTCTAACCAAACGAAGGCTTTACTTCTAGCTTTGGCCAGGTTCATTCAGTTACCTGGCAACACTACAGTCACTCCTACCTAATCAGGAGACACTTGTTCGCTAATAAACAAATAAACAATGCAAAAATAGGTTTGAAAGATCTCTCTCTACCTCACAGCGCTTTAACTCTTAGATCTGACATTGTTGCTAGTCAGTGAGCAAACCGTGTTGCATCACCACTATAAAGTAAAAATGGATTATTGATTTTGAGATTTGGTGTCATTTAATAACTCCTACTTAAAAAAAAAAAATCTCACAAATACACATATCCATCCTTCACCTGTACAACTGGAAATACTCTGCTCAACTGGGTATTGCCTACCTATCACCTTGTACAATAATGTTAGACTGAAAAATGCAAAGAATATAAATTAACAAGGAAAACAGTCTCAATGTAGTAGGTAATAATCTCTTTAAGTACTAAAAGAAGAGCTTTCCTTGTAGGAACAGTTTTGTTAGGAGAAATGATTCTTTGCTTTATTGAAGTGCAACATTGTAAGTGACTGCAAGACTGTAACACTATCAGGTAGGAAATTTTGTGGAAATACCTGGGAGAGATTCAGAAGAGTTCTAGAAGTATTTAACGTAGTAGCTGGAGAAGATTTTCACCCTCCTCTGAGGCCAGAGTTGGTTAAAATCATTGCCTTTGGTTTCCTGAGATCTTCTAAAGACTGAACACATGAGAACAGGAAGTATTACTGAAATTTGTCCCAGGTTTGTAAACGATGGTTTTCTGTATTTGAAAATAACTTGGTTCTTTCTGCACACAATCTCTTCTGCTTTTGTAAACCATGAATAACAGCTCATCTTTTATTTGTTGTCAGTTTCTCATAGAACCAGTTTGTTATGATTGCTCTCTCCTACACAAAAGCTGGTCAGGATTTCCAAACACCCTTCTGTTTATTTATGGCAAGTTGCAGTAAAAACATTTGCTTACTCCAATTCAGTGGAAGAATCTAGTAAACAAAACTACGCCCTACTAAGCACTTACAGTCAATGTGTCTTTCTCTAGTCTGCATATCTTCATTATGGGGCAAAACAACTTGTTGCTCTTCTTTCAAGACAGAATGGGTTCAAGTTCAGCAGCAACACTGACTTCTGTACTTTCTCTTGCCTGACCTGGCTTAAAAGCATACAGAGACTTCTATGGAGTTGCTTTTAAATTTTTAGGGGCTTGTTTGTTTGGTTGGGTTGGTTTTTTTTTCCTTAAAGCTTTAAGAGGCATATGCTGCTGATTCAGTCCACAGTACACCTCCACAAACAGTGATGCCAGCAAAACACAGGAGCAATGAGCTGCAGTAGGAGGGCAGAGGGATCACAAGTCGCTCAAGCCAGTATTGCTGCAAAACATCCTGTATCAAACCGTGATAGAAAGGCAAGGAGAGACTGACCCACAACTTCTACTCAGTTGTCATTTGCCTATCCAGACAAGGTGCATAAGAGATCATAAATCCATTAGATTGAATGTTGCGATAAAATCTGTTTCTTCTTACCATTTTCAAACATGTATATCATACAGATAAACAGATGGAGAATAATCTTAGCTGAGAGTGGATAGAGGGCTTTTTTTTTTTTCCTTCAAACAAAGGGTTCTGAATTCACAGCTCAAGATTTTCTTCGGCCTTTCCCCACCCTCCTTAGCCTGAGGCACAACTTTTTCTTATTTGGCAAAAAGCCTCTGTTTCAAGCAAAAACACCTAAAAAGAGGATCTCAAGTAACATTTAATCTCCTCTAATTAGGATCAGAAATAGAAGTATAAAAGAAACAGACAAGTGTTCAGACTTCAGTGCCCTCTAAGCAAAAGAAACACATCTGTTCAGAAGATTTGTTCTTTTGCCCTCGCTCCCGCAGATTGTAACAATTGGCCCAGAAAAAAAGAAAAAAAAAAAAAAGAAAAAAACACACCACACACAAACACACAACAATGCACAACCAGCTAACTTCACCCTTCACCTCTCCAATACCTTTATATCACCATAGCTATACCATCACTTTTTGTTTTCTGGGGTTTGGGATTTTATTTTTTTTTACTGTTTTACTTTCTTTCCCCTCAAGTATTCAGGGCTTTGTCTGCTTTGTTATGGGCTACTTGGTAATCACATAGCAATCTCCTTCACTAGCTGGGCCACAGAGTGAATAAGCCAGAAACCAAAGATGCAGCCTATGAAAAATTCCTTCCTTGGGTTTCCAACAATTTTCAATATTCACAGAACACAGACCAGCAACAGGATTAAATGTAGAAACGTAATGCGTAATTCACTGAAGCAACCTATGCCATTGAAGACACTTCCACTCCCCTTTCCCTGTATGCCCCATGTTCTGCCACAAATTATTGCTCCCAAGCACAGGTGACACCTACTTTGCTACCATCCCATTGGCATTACAGCACAAACCCGTACTGACATGCCATGACAGTGCTTACAATCAGCTGAGATGCAGGCACATGCTCTACTCCACCAGCTGTGCTACATGACCAAAAGGAGGTAGAAAGCTGGAGGTATTTATGTCTTAAACTGCCACAAACTACAATTGACAAGACTCAGCTATTAGAGCCTAAATTCTCTTCACTTACCCAGCAACACCACGGAAAATCAAGGCAAGTCCACAGTGCAAGAGTTACATCTAATTAGTAAATACAGTAAATTCAAATGGATTGTCTAGCAGCTTTTCTCCCTTTAATGTAGTTCAGAGTTGCATTATGCTGTATCTGGAACCCTGTGGAAATGTGAACAGCTGCAAAAAGGATAAACTACCCTAGTTTTGTGTATGGCTTGTTCTCATCTTCAGTAAGTCTCTTCTGCTGTTTGCATCCAAAGAACTAAAGCATGGAATCAGACTCCATAAAGCATCTAACTTGATGGACTTGATTAAAAGGCCTTAAAGAAACTGAACTATGCTAATAAAATAAAAATAACTTTAAAAAAAAAAAAATTAAATGGCATGCTTCAAACTGAGTATATACTTGAGGGCCCAATCACATTGGTACAAGAGAACTTCATGTATTAGAAGGCCAGCCCTGTTTACAGAAATGTTTTGGAGTCTGACATGCTCTCTGTAAAGCCGAATTCCTACTTCTGTTCCACTTCCATTCTCCCTAAGTAAGTAAATAAAGCACACACAGCCCTCTTATTTACATTTCAGCAATTCCTATGCTTTTGCACTTCTGTAATTCTTTTTGGAGGCTGCAGCACACACATTAAAAGTAAACACCTAAGATCTCACAGTTGTATAGCATCACTCAATTTCCTATACACTTTCCCAACAAGCAAATACAGCAGTTGCATCTGTAGGCAAAAGTCACCACAGACCACAAAAGATGCGGAGTGTTTTTTATTGTAACCTCACCGAGAACGAGAAGCTCAGTGCAGCAGGGGTATGGCACATTCCCCAGCGCACTCTGCAGTCCTGATGCACTAAGATCCTGCCAGAAAGGAGTTCTGTTGCTTGTTTGTTTGCTTGAGTCTTCTAGTAAAAGAGAAAAAAAAAAAGAAAAATGAAAAATGAAGTTCAGCTAAGGAATATACCAGACCCACAGAACAGGTACTGTTATCACCACTAAAGAAGTTCCACACTTCAGTTCAGCCTTCAGCTCTTGAGATCTCTATTTTGATCTCCATGGCCGACTGAAGTTAAAGTCCCAGTTCTGTTCTGAAAACATCACCTCAGTTCTTTTGTATTTTTTTTGTTTTATGCAACTGAAAATAAAGGTGACTGGGAGGGGGCTTTCAAAGCTAAGTGTAACACAGAAACGAGAAAAAAAATATGTAAAAGATGTATCCTCCCAAAGAAGAACATTTTGACAGTTTACTATTGCTTTAAAGACATCATTTAAAAAAAAAAAATCTGTATTAGATCAGGAAAATTATTATTCAAAGCCTATCTCATAAATGTAGCTGTTGAAAAACATGTTAATACCAATTTTGGATAATTTAAAAAACAAACCTGGAACTAATACATTCTACATATCCTGATAACATTTCTTCAACCACAGGTTGTCTTGATAAGCCAGGTAGAGTCCCACTTTAGCTTACAAATGGCAGAAGCCCTTTTACTTTATTTAACCTGAAGTGAAACCTGATGGAAAATGTTTCAGACATAATAAGGCCATAAGCTTGCTCATGTGCACTTCATAATTTGATATTAATCTAAGCAATGTTGTTTTCACTTAACTGATAATTAAAAAAAAAAAAATCCATACAGGACAGAAATCAAGTCTTATCAACATTGTACAGATGGACCTCAATCAGTCTTAGATATGATACTTTCAAAACAAAAGCCCTCTGTTGCCCAAACAAGTGATGCTGAGAATTTTTTTCAAGTGTATTCTTACTGAAGAGTAGAATGAAAGGCTATTCTGGAGGAACAAGAGGTTACAAAAATTGAATATGTTAAAGTTTAGACTATCAGGAGAAAAAAAATACACATACACATTTTTAAGACACATCCTAAGTAATCACAGCATTTAGGAGGAAAAAGAAATTAAAAAAAACCAACACCACACACCACAAACAAATGAAAAAAAAAAATAAAACCACTAAATTAGGCTGCAACATCACATCTTCTAGACTGTCACAAACCACCACTATACATATCATTCCTGTCAGGAAAAATAAAGACAGATGGTTGCAGAAAAATATACTCTTCGGAACAACTATAACTTTGAAGTACTGATGATTCAAAATATTTACAATATTTATCTCCCTATAAAGCTCATTCTCTACAATTAAAGTTCTTCTAAATTGCTGCAGCATATTGCTACAGAAATTTTGGCAGAACACATTCTCAATTTACATAATTGTTCGGAGTAGTCACCTTAGAGGAAAAAAAAAATAATACATTCTCAAGTATTATGGATGTTCTGAAGCCTCTGATTTATTTTACTCGTAACTGTTTACATATTTTGTTGCTTTCTCATCACAAAGAAATCTCTGACTGCTCATATCAAAGTCAATAGCTTCAAACTGGCACAAGCATGAATGGAATTTGCACAGCACTCACTACTGGAATGTCATTTTCTGAAATGACACCTTTTATTTGTCAGGCCAACAGAGAGACATTTTTAAGAATTAGCAATGTAAGTAGGTGTATAAAGACCCACCAGCACCACCCCAGTTCCCAGAGACTATCTGCCCTTGGAGTGACTTAGCTGTCCACAGACAGCGTAGAACACCAAAGGTATTCTACTTCAGCTACTTCATGTGCAGAAGAAAGGAAGGAAGAAGACTTCCAAGAAAGGAAGTCAAACATTGCTGGTCTATAGAACGTATGATAACAGACTTCAGTGTCAAAGCTTAGCTACATCCCAGTTTTTCCACAGCTAAAAGTGCAACTAAAATACAAATCTGATAAAATCTTGACAAAACATTTTTCCAATTCCACTCTTGGCCAGGCAACTCAGGAGTCAATAGTGCAAAGTTCCTCCACGAGTGCTGGAAATCACAAAAACCGTGGCCTAGGACACAGACTAGCACTCATCTAGAACATGCTACAGCTCCTTTCTGGCCTACATTAGATATCTCCCTTCCTATAAAGGCCAGGCAGATTTAGCATGGCCAGTCCATGTGGGAACACCCAGAAACAGGAGTTTGAAAGTTCTCTTGGTCCCAGATTTGCCTCTTATCCTTGAAATTTCTTCATGGACTCAGCAGGAAATCCCCTCAACAAATTCCTAAGCAAGTTTCTTCCCAAATTGAAAACTCTAACTGTTTAAAGCCTAAAACTGAATTAGATGCAAATCCCAATCATGAGACAGCATACAAAAAAACCTGTAAACAAAAAAATGTGAAAAGTATCCATTCTTTACTCTTCAGAGATCAGCATGTGACAGTAAAATTTTAAAATTCCCTCTGAAATCAAGTTAGTAAAAGCCTGTAAAAGAAAAGCATCGCTGCTACAATCACATACCCTTTCATAGAACCATAGAATGTCCTGAGTTGGCAGGGACCCACAAGGATCATCGAGTCCAACTGCTGTCCCTGCACATGACAACCCCACAGTTCACACCATGTGTCCGAGGGCGTTGTCCAGTCTCTTCTTGAACACTGTCAGGATTGGGGCCATGACATCNTGGTCACTAAAGAGAAGAGATCAGTGCCTGCCCCTCCTCCTCCCCTTGTGAGGAAGCTGTAGCCACCATGAGGTCTCCCCTCATTCTCCTCCAAGCTGAACAAACCAAGTGCCTTTAGCCACTCCTTATACAGCTTCCTCTCCAAACCCCTCACCAACTCCATGGTCCTCCCCTGGACACGCTCCAGTAGCTTTATATCCTCCCTATACTGTGGCACAAATGGGTAAGTATATACAATGACAGAAGCAACATCAGACCTCCCTCAATCCCATAAAGCACCAAAAGGCCAGTCAGAACATGAAGAAGATTTAGAAATTGCTTTGTCAAGGATCGTACAAGTGATTGGCTATCAAGTATAGTTCTCGGATAATTCAAGAAATTGGGGGAAATATACCACCACAACCAGTTAGTAATTTTTGCAGGGAATAAAGAAATATATGTATTAAAAAAAAAAAAAAACAAAAACAAAAAACAAAACAGGTCTCTAAAAATATCTTAGGAAAACCTTTGTACATTTTCAGCCTTTTGCCACTATTTCTCTAACTATCTCCAAAGAAGGTACCAAAATTCAAACACAAGGTTTTTTTTTTTTCCCCCCCAATTGGTTCTGGAGTAACTCAAGTTCTCAGAGTGCAGAACACACTGACAAGTGCCACGTGGAAGTCTTAGTTGGATGATAAATATGAAGGATAGCTTCTTACACTAAAAAAGAATTAAAATGAGACAACTACATGATTACTGCAGGTGAGCATAATTACAGTGGATGACACTTACGTTTGGCCAGTTTCTCCTGATAACACTGTAAACTGTTCTCACCTGAGTGTTCAAATTAATTTAATTTTTCACTTAATCCAATTCCCATTTCTAGTCCAATTTATAATCATCACATCCCTATAATAGCGTGGCATTAAATTACTGTCATTCTTGGCCATTAAGTCAATCATATTCTACTCAGCAGAGTCAATCAAAAACACCATAGGAGTGCCATGATTTTCATATTGAATACATTCCTTTCTGCTATATTGTAAAAGCTGATCATCAGTGTCAGAAGCTACATTACATCAATTTCTGATTTTTTAGGCAGAAGCAACACATCCTGAATAAAAAACAGAGATAACAAAAACTACTCTTTTTTTTTTTTTTTTTTTGATGAACACTGCATTTTTTTCTGGTCAAATCCCATTAGTTTTACTTTGCAAGTTCCCACTGAAGAAAAGGCCCACACAAGCCTAAATTTCCATCTGCTACCAACATTTCGACTGTACTTCTCCTTACTGTAAACTGCAAGTTAATTGCTCCCACACTTTCCCTGATGTTACATGAAATTATTTTCATGTTCAAATTCAAATCCTGAGCCAAATTCACTTATACATTTAGCAATACACAGATATTTTAACAGGAGTTGCCATCTCAAACAAAGCTGTTCATGTCCTTACAGAGAAGATGGACTCAAATAATATTACAGCTCAACTAGAAAGTCTCGAGGCATCTCGAGTTTGTTGTCCGAGGCAAGATTCTACACTTTCTGTTCAGGGCCAATTTGTAGTTCAGGCATTTCCAAGCTCGTTTTTAAAATAAAATTCTCCAGAAATTTAATTCCTGCATAGTCATGTTTACTTTTAGAATATCACATGGTTTTCTAACAGTAAAGACAACGCTTAATCTCATATTCTGTGTGGTTCATATAACATGCTGATCTATAAAGTATTAAATAAACAACACCTGAATTTCCATATTAAAATTCCCTTCCCTAAAAGCACTTGCTCTCCCTTGGAATTGGATGCAAGATATACCTTCAAATCGAACTGAATGATTTTTGAAGAAACACTGATGCAGCTTCTTTGCCCCTTTAAATATCAGAAGTACTATTTTCCCCCACATCTGCCAACTCAGTAGCTGCCCAAATGCACATTTTCTCTATGCATGTTTATACAGAAAGAAACAGGGACTTTTGTTGCTTGCATGCACAATAAGTCACAACGGTATTTTTTATAAACACTGTAAGCACCTAAAAATAGATCTTATATTTAATAGGTGTAAATTATTTTTAGCATCCTACTAAAGCAAGAGCTTATTATTCCTAACAGTTTCTCAGGGTACCCATATCTAGCTTAATACTTCATACATAATAACTGCAAAGTGCTTCACAGATACTGTCAAATTATTCACAATCTGAAAAGCAGACAAAAGATAAGCGTTTTTTTCTGGAATACTTCCAAAATTAAGTAAAAATTTCTCTCTAATCTTTCTTAAACTTGAATAGAACAAAGAAATCTGACTGAATAGCTATATATTGGTAGATTTCTAATCATCTGTGGTAACTATATTATCTGTTCAGTGTATTTCTGGATTCTCATAGACTCTGATTAAACAACAAACTTGTTTTTTGGATAAAAACTATGAACAACTGTTGAATACCCCCTGGCCTTACTCCTGCCATGTGGGCAGATCCCAGATGCAAGAGGAATTGGCCAGACTCCAGTAATTCTTTACCCTGTGCACTACGGTTAACAGGACTGTGGCCTCTGGGTCTACTCATCTTTTCATGACTGAACAAATGCTGCCACTAACATTTACACAAGTAAGACTAACCCCAACTTGCTTTCAAAACATTCATACGACATCTCTCTACCACTACAAAACTAGACAAATTTACAGCAAGCTCCAAAAAAAAAAAAAGGTGTTCCCGCTGTTGGCTCCGATCAACGCCTGCAGTTTATCTTACCATGCTAAGTTTTATACTGCAGCTCCATTTCTTTCCCATATCATTCTAGTGTAGGGTGCCAAGTGTACTGTTTCCCGCTGTTTGCGTGGTGTCGGTCGGACTCTGCCAGAGACGACACAGACGAGCTGCCTGAATCGCACCCTCCATGGATGCCCAGGCAGGCTGGAAGCAACGAGTCATTTGCAACCTGCAGCACCGCGGGAACCCCTGTTTTTGGGCTTTTTTTTTTTTGGTAAATTGCTCCAGATTGACTAAATAGAAAATTTAGTGCTGAGAACCAAATCATTCCCCACACTGAGCTAGGTATTAAACCACCTGAGCAGTACCTTTTAAATTCCTAGGGCTGCAGATTTAATCTTCCAGCAACCAAGGTGCCTAGTTCCTTTCCAGCTGGGAGCTCTCACATATTTAAACACTGGAGAGGCGTAAAAGCTTGCCTTTTGTTGTGTTTTTTTTTCACTCAAACGAGTAGCTTCAAGTCTGGATACACGAAGATAACCCCTCCGGCTAAGTAAGGCGACGCATCTCAGCGCCCGTTTCAGAGCCATGTTTTAAGAAACCGCAGCACGTCCCCGCACAACCCCGGAGGGAACGGGACTCACCCCGTCCCGGAGCCACCCTCCCCGGCTCCAGTTTGTACTCCCCACACACCGCGCCCGCCGCCTCCTCCGGCGGAGTTACACCGAGCCCGGGGCCGGCGGGACCGCCGAGCCGAGCGCCGGCCGCTACCCGGGGACGCTCCACCGGTCGGAGCTGCCGTTTGAACCGTCTCCCTGGCAACGAAGACACTCAATCCCCCTCAGGCAAGGCCGGAGGGGGCGGCGGGGGGCAGCCGGCGGCCGCCCCCCCCGGCTCGCCGCCCCGGTCCCGGTTAGGTAACGGCGAAGCATCGCCTCAGGCCCGGCCGCTCGCTCACCTCACGGCAGGTGCCGAGACTTCGCACGGCGGTGGCGCCGCCCTTCCGCGCCGCTCCGACGGCAGCGGCGGATGAACCGCCAGGAGGAAGCCCCGACTCCGCTAGACCCGCCGTCCCGGCTGTGCGGCTCCGGTCTCTGAGCAGGAGGAGCTTCCCCGCCCCGCCCAGTGCGCCGCGGCGGCCCGGCCGCACCTGCCGGAGGAGGGGCCGGGCCTGGGCCGGCTTGGGCCGCGGGACCGTGGCGCCGGTTCTCGGTCACTCCCGAGGCGCTGCACAGGCGCCAGTGTCCCCCGTGGGCCTGGGAGGCGGCGGCGGCCGGCAGCGCCACAGGCTTCCCGGCCGGCCGGGCTGCGGCCCCGTGGGAGGGCTGGAGGGAGAAGGCCTGGCCAAGCCCTTGGAGTAGCGACAAGTTTGTGTGCAGAGCACCTGAGAGGCGGGATCGCCGCGGGGACAGCAGGGTCGGGAGGGTCGTCAGCCGGAGCGGGGAGTTGGGAAGGAAGACTTTTGGGCAAGAAATACGGCTGGAAAGAGAGAAGTCTCCAGAAGGGCAGGCCCACGGCAGCGTTAGGGCCTGAGTGCTACATCAAGGATATTAAAGCATCGGTGCTTTGTTATCCTATTAAGGATTTTGATGAGGCTTTTAAAAAACCTCATTGCAAGAGTGACAAGAGATGCCTCTCTGAGATAAAACTGCTGCACGCAGGCATGCTGCAGTCATGTATTTTTCCAGATGCCGTCTTTGCAGGGACACAGCACCAGACTTTGCAATGAAGCTCAGTAACAAAACAGAGGCATGAGGACAGGGCCACCGCTTCATATCAGGGCCAGTTAACTCTTGTGCAACACAAAACTGTTGTGGCTATATTACCTCTTATTCCACAGCTATTTTTTGGATTAGTGTTAGCTTAAACATGTCTACACCTTGCTGCACTGCAGGGTATGGACATCACAAGGTAAATGATGAGGAGAGTCTCCCTATGCTCAGGCATTTCTGAGTTGCAAGAGGTGCAGTGTTGGTGGCTGAGGTGAGTAAGAATGTGAGAAGTGGGCAGTTGGCTGGAGCTTGAAGGGCTGCAAAAGCACTGAGGGACAGTCAGTGCTTTGCCTTTTTCCCTGGCAGATTGGCCCTGAGGCCCATCATGGCTTCCTTGAGCTTCTAGGGAAGTTGCTACACAGAGAACATGAAGGGCAAGAACATTTAGGTGACAGTGTGGTTCAGGTCTTTTAATGCCTCAGGACGTAAAGCCTACGCTTTTGTAGACTCTGATCAAGCAAGAAAAGAAGGTAGGGTCTGCACCAGAGGTGTTACAGACAACTGATACGGTCAGGAGTGTTGTGTGTCATGGTTTGGATGAAGTTATGGCTACTACTTTACAGTGATTATTTATGGCCACACTGGTGTTGGAAAGACCTTCACAATTAAAGGGAAGCCCCAGTGAAGAAAACAGTTTGGAAGAGGGTTTGCTACCAGATCTAATACTTTGTATCAAATACATTCACAGACATTGATACAGTTTGTTTTGTTTTGTTTTTTTTTTAAAAAAAACCTCTTTTTCTGGAAATCTACAATAAAGAGCATCTTGATTTTCTGATTCCTATTCTCACTGCTGGAGAAAGACTGCAGATATTTGATGATCCCATAAGGAAGATAGGTGTAAATGTGAAAGGCCTGTTCACAACAAAAATGAAGCCTACCAAATCTTGGAAAGAGGTGCAGCAAAAAGAACTGCTGCAGCTACTTATACAAATGCACATTTTGGTTGATCCTAATCTGGTTTTGGTTACCACCTATATGAAAGAAACCAGAGCAGATGGACAGGAGCTTGTTAGAATGGGGAAGATAAACTTGGTTGATCTTGCAGGAAATCAAAACACTTTGATTTGAGGCAGTTGATAAAAGAGCTTGTGAAGCTGGAAATAACAAGTAGTCCGTTCTGACTGGAGAAAGACTTATTACTGCTGTTGTGGAAGGAGGCACCGAGAATCTTAACTTAGAAGAATCCTCCAATACTGTCTTGGAGAACAACCAAGAACATCAGTAATTACTACAGTTTCTCACATATATATAAATCTTGAGGAAACACTGAGTACACTGAAGTATGCTCACAGAGCAAAGAACATAATGAAGCCTGAAGTTAACCAGCAGCTGCCAAAATGAGCTATTATTAAGGAAGATACTGCAAGGGATTGATCATCTATAAGGAGACCTTGCTGCTGCATGAAGAGTAAAATGGAGTCTATATTTTCACTGAAAACTCATGAAGCCCTTGAAGGAAAGCTGACAGTTCAGGAACAACAAGTTGCAGAGTATATTGACATGATCAGCACCATGGAAGAAGTAGTGAAAACAATCACTAAACCATTCAATGTTAATAAAAGTGAACCTTAAAAATGAAAACAGATCTGCAAATCAAGGAGAAAGAACTGAAAGAAGCAGAGACAGATCTGCAAGAAACCATGTATCCTCTGGCTGAGGAATAATGTGTGGTTTCAGTTTTGGAAAATATCAAAAACTTCATGACACAGCTAGCCATTTGGTTAGTCCTGTTAATACAGAAGATGTATCTATGCAAAACTGGATCATAAGAAGGCTATGAATCAACACGAAGCTATTGCCCAAATACATTTGCAGGAGAAATGAATGTTCTGTTCAACAAGATTCGGTCAGTGAGAACAGTCTGAAGCAGCAACAGATGTTGACATGTTATGCATATTTTATAGGTGGCCTCTTGTCTACCAGTTGTTCAGCAGCTAATATATTTGCATTAGTTGTTTCAGTGTCTCTTGCCTCTGCTAAAAAGTTACTGGCCGCCGAACTTTCTTATATGTCTGAAAAAAACACTACAAAATATGACCCTGCCATTTGCTAGTAAAGCTGAGCTGTTGAGGTTAACTGAGGAGCATATATGTATAAACATCTTGACAACAATGGTGGAAATCGTCCTGGAACTAAACTCCCAGTTTCAGAATAACACAAGAAAATGTTCTGCTGTGGCCTAGGAGATGGAGGGCCATAAAAAGAAATTAATATCTTCTTGGGAGATCTCTGTCTCACTGTGAAAAAAAAATACAGGAAGAAACAGACAGTGTTTTGTCTCAGCTGCAAGATACTGTGAGAATTTAAGAGAAGAAGTAAAAATGGCAAGGCTTGTGTATACAAAGAACCCAAATGAATTAGTGTCCTCACTGCAAAGCCCACTGGACCTGTTGGCACAGTAGATACAGAAGAACTTAGTAGTATACTGTCAAAAAATGGAAGTTTGAAGACCACCATCACTGCTGGGCAAGAAAATGTTTACCTGGAAACTACGCACCTGCTCAGTAGTAAAACTCCTGCTTCAGAACAAATTTATTACATCTCTGGATAATTTCTTTCAAGAGCTCAAGACCATAAATGGTGAAAACAAGAAGATGCTGGTGGAATCCATTGTCTATTCTCAGCAACTTCTTAGCAGTTTTGCAAGTGTGTCTCAAGATACTGGTAAACGGAATGAATTTAAAACTGCTCAGATAGTCATCTTTATGGATCAGTAGCAGTCCTCCTTCAGCAATGAGAAATGGCAGCTTCAGTGTTTACAATTGAAACCAGAAGGTTTATGATTGAGATCAGTATTTTGTATTGAACATTTTGCTCTGAATTAGGTTGCAGTAGATGTGGTTTGGAACTACCACATTGTACTAATAGATCCTGTGATGGATTTTATTACATGCATATTAGGAATACAAATAGTCTTTTCTGTTCATAAATTCTTGACACACCACTGGCACTAAAATGAACTAATTGACAATTTTAAAAGCATTGGAAGTCACCCATGAGAGCTATAAACTGACAGCCTATACTGACCTTAAAAAAAAAGAAAGAATATGTTATGCTGCTGTCAGCCACATTCAGAGTCTCCACATCCATGCTGTCATTTAGAGGCCTGACTGAATGACTGCTAAAAAAAGAATCTTCTTATCGATTTCCAGTATGTGCTTACTAAAAGCCAGTCAATAGGTAAGAACTTATTCAAAGAGTGTAATTGTCCTATGGCTATTGGAAGCTGGGAGCTAGACAGCAAGCAATTCTGTGTGACAGGGAAATGCAAGGGATTTATGGATCATATACAACTTCTGTGAAGAGCAATAGTGAATTGTAGCTTGCAGCATTTACAAAGTGCGTGACTGTTAAAGAGACAGAAAAATTATCCTTAAATTAAGACTTGTCAGGCTCTCTTATTTTTTATATATATATATGTATATAAAAGCTTTTATTGCTACAAATACACTCCCTTAGATATTTTTATAAGTCTGATTTTAGAGATTGGCATCAGTGTAATTTCTTTATCACTGCAACATATGGCAGTCTTCCCTGCTGCCAAAACATGGCCACGTTTCAGCCTCAGGGTACAGCTGAGTTGAACTTAAAACTGAGACTGTTTTCAAACATAGATACAGAATTTTATTATACTCCTTATGACACCATAAAGGAAAAGTAAATGCAAAATTCCTGTCACTGGAACATCTGTGAACACTACAGTGCCTAGTGCTTCCAGCCATACTAGGAAGTATTTTTTCCTTCTAGTTTTTGGATAACATCTAAAATGATAACCAGTCACTGCTATTGCAGGATCATGTATCACTCAGCTATCTGCACTGAAAACGTCTTCATGTTCCAGCATGGATTTGCAAGATTCTGAATCTTACGGTGATTTCTGGTGAGTTTCCCACATAACCACCAGTTATAGCAATCTCTGTTTGTGTGCAGTCAATGATTCTGTAAACCTGTTCTCAGAGGCTCTTTACGTCTCATCCATACTTAATCCGTCATTTCCTCTTAGTGTTCTTCCTGATTTGCAAAGCTGAATGTAAACCTGCTGTACTGGTGCATGTTATCTCAACATTCTGAAAATTAGCCAGATAAACACAACCAAATCCTATTTATATTTGAAAGTATACCAACCACCGCTATTTTGATTAAAACCATAATAATATCAAACACTACACTGAGTTCTAAGCAGTTTGATCAGCTGAGCATTTTACAGATCACATAGCAGTGCCTATAAAACAAACAAACAGAATCAAGGTTCAACATTAAAAAGGAAGAAAAAATAACATCTGTGATCCTATTCTCTAACCTTGCAACTGGAGCTAGAAGAAGTCCCATAAGTGCCTCCCGTTTTCTGCTTATTGGTGGAGCTGACAAACCCCAACTGCATGACAGCACTTGCTTAAAAGAAGCCCAGTGGACAAAAGAAAATGAAAACAGGTAAGGGAGTAACTGTTCCATTCTCAGTAGCAGATATATAAACAATAGTGTTAGCCATAACATTGGAGTTGTATAAGTTACTGTTTCAACCTTGTTCTGTCACTTGGAGCAGGTTTAGTCAGATGAGGTGACATTCCCTATAGGAAGAAGGAAGCTTCCTGATGGGTAGCAGGGTGCGTAAGGTCTTGTTTTGAACCTTGCAATGCCGCCTCTGCTGTGCATGTTGTTCTGAATAAAGCTCTGGATGCAGCACTTAACATTACAGAAAGGGAAAAAGGAAGCAAAGGTTAGACAAGAAACTAACAGAACAGTTCTCTGAGCAAACTGGATAGTACTGTTGGCAGGCAAATTGCTGGCCACTGGAAGTTAACATTTTTTTAATTCCTCTATCTCCCTTTTCTAGATCCCCCCTGCTCCCAAAGAACAGTTGAGCATGGCTCAGCCTGAGGCTGCTTTAAACAAAATCATACTCCACTTCTGAACTGTTGAAATCAAAATAGTCTGGCACATTAGATGTGACAATCCACAGCTTTTATTTCTGTGAAGTAGGAGGTGTATTTCTAACATCAAGCAAGCATATTTTACTGCCAGTACTCTGAAAATGTAGTTGCTCCATTTAGCATGTGTCTGCTACAAGAGGGGCTGGAGGCTCCAGTGTTTCCAGAGAAGTTCCATGACCTGAGGAAGGGGATCGCAGTATGGCTGGCAAAGGAAGAGCAGGGGTAGGGCCTTGGGGAAGATGCTGAGGAGGAGAGAGAGAGACCATGTACTCCTGCAGTGCTTTTCCCACTGTGAAAGATGAGCTGATATATATATATACATAATGCTTTATTTAGCCTCATGCAAATCTTGGCACTGGCACTCTGCTAACAAAAGCGTAGGCCTCAGTGGAGAGCACTTTGCATGCCTTTGCTTTCAAAATCAGTGTACCTCCAGAACAACAGTCTTTTCAGATTACTCTTCCTCTAGCTTTTTCTTACATTCAGGTTCTTTCTACAATGGAAAGTAGCATGGAGATAGTGAAGATCTGAAAAAATGACTGAATATTTGCTGCACTTTTAATTCTGGGACAATTAGACCACCAGTCCTCTTCCTGTTAAGAATAAGAGGGAGGATGCAGGTGTTAGAAACTGAAGGGAGAATTCATATAAGTAACTTATCGAGCTTTGTCTGCAGAACTAAAGTACTTTCTATTAGAAGGTCTGCATCCTTTCCACCTGGGCCTGAAACTCTGAGCAATGGAAATGATCTCCTGTTTCCTGCTCTGTCCTGAAAAAATCCCAGCTTCCAAGGATGAAAGCCTGCAGTGCTGCCTTCAAACCCCAGAATGATAAGTAACAAAGTTTGTTTGAGCAACTTGCTGCTGGTCCCCTCTCATGAGGAAAGAAGCAGGAGCTACGCAAAGGATATTACTGCAGGCAAGCTCTGGAGCCTGAAACAGCATCCGAATGACCTGAAGCTGAATATCTAATTCAGCAGAAAATTTGGCACGGTCAAGAATGTTCATTAAGAGTAAAATAACTATGCACACCAGCAATTCTTTCCTCACCGAGTTTTAAAATACATGTATGTATATATATTTAATTCTGTTATCATAAAGCCCTGTAAGTCAGAACAATATCTGAAGATGAGCAGAATAAGAAGAGCTAGCAGGTACACATTAGAAAGACAGCATGTGACAGAAATAGGAGAATCTGTAGCACATGGTCCTCATTCTTCCTCAACCTGGGACTATTCACTTTCCAGTAACCATGTTGAGAACAGTTGATTCTATAAGTGATCAAGCAGTTCCAGTCTTTTGCCATGCAAAAGCACTTTCAGACATTAGTTATTTTAGGCTACTGAACTCTGCACTTACAGTTTTGCATTTACTAAGTTTTAAGTTGTTTCTGCAAATGCTACCAGCCTTTCAGTCTTCTCAGTGTGTGTTTTAACAGTTTTCTGTATTTTTCAGAGCGTTATTGAAGGTCCTATATGGCTTCATGTTGTCAGGGCATGAATTCATAAACCGTACCAGAAAAAGCTAGGTCGATTCCCAAAATAGTGACGTTCTCCAGATACCGGTGATACAAGGTCTCAGCTTATTCAAGCATCTCCCAAGTAGCAAGAGATAGGACAAGAGGAAATGACCTTAAGTTGCACCAGGGAAGGTTCAGATTGGATATTCGGAAAAACTTCTTCACGGAAAGGGTTGTGAAGCACTAGAACAGGCTGCCCAGGGAAGTGGTGGAGTCACCATCCCTGGAGGTGTTTAAAAGGCAAATAGACAAGGTTTCTTAGGGACATGGCTTAGTGCTAGAGTTAAGTTATGGTTGGACTCGATGATCTTAAATGTCTCTTCCAACCAAAATGATTCTATGATTCTAAAATGAAGAGATGGAGCTGAATTAGGAGTAGTTCTCATGATGAATGAGAGCAGGGCTCTCACTCGGAGGGACATTAACAGGGATGATGGAAACCCATGAAGCTCAGCAGAGAAGTCCTTCACCTGGGATGGAATAGTCCCATGCAAGAGCCTCCATGGCACAAGAAGGACAGCAAAATGCTGGAGAAGCTTCCGAGATGGTTGCAGACAGGTTGAGAGAGTTGGAGTTTTTCAGCCTGGAGAAAAGAAAGCTACAGGGAGACCTTATTGCAGCCTTTCAGTACTTAGAAGTGGCCTATAAGGAAGATCGGGACAGAGTTTTTAGCAGGGCCTGTTGCGATGGGACAAGGGGTGATGGTTTTAAACTACAGGAGGGGAGAAGATATTCTAATTAACACAGCCACTGAAACATGAGTCCATTCACAGTGGCACTTGTGCAGTTTGGAAACCTTAGTCTCTGAAAACCTACTATTTTCATGTATGTGACTGGTGCTGTTAAATCAGTGGGGGAAGAGCTTTCATAATCATACTGGTGACAGAAGCATGGCTGTACTAGGCCAGACCAAAGATTCACCTAACACAGTGTGACTGAACCCTCACAGGTTGACTTTCCAACGCTTAACTCTTTAGTTAAACAACCGTAGAAATCTGGAGTAGCTAGTTCCCTAACAGAAATCTGTTCTTCTAACAGGATGTAATCTTTAATCAGGAAACTGGTGACAGAAGGTGAACGTAAATTCCACATGTTTGCAAATTAGCTTATTCTGCATGTCGTGAAGGTGCCAGTAGGAATAAGGAGCATGCTGGTTGTAATATATATGTTTTGTCCAGGTTTGCCAGTCTTGAAACCCCTCAGCCACTTTCTGTATTATGATTGTACTTGAGGATGACAGATGTGCTGTGGTGCTTACTCACCCTCTTAAACGAGGCTTATCTGGAAAATAATAGAATGAAATGTTAAGCAGCAGCTGAGCGGTGGTTTTCAGGGTCACCATTCCAGATGTACATACATTCCCCGTAAGTCACATTTAGGCTCTGAAATCCTTTGTTATAGATGGTTCTTGGCGTTTAAACAGCTGTCTGTGTTTGTCACAATGTAAAATCTGTATATAAGTACACTCATATTTCTAGGATTCTGTAAAATTGAACACATAGAAATTGCAAGGACTATACTAACAGAGCCAACTAAATGTCTAGGAACTGTGCCCTTGTGGCCAAGAAGGCCAATGGCATCCTGGGGTGTATTAGAAGGGGGTGGTTAGTAGGTTGAGAGACATTCTCCTTCCCCTCTACTCTGCCCTGGTGAGACCACATCTGGAATATTGTGTCCAGTTCTGGGCCCCTCAGTTCAAGAAGGACAGGGAACTGCTGGAGAGAGTCCAGCGCAGNAGAAACTTCTTCTCAGTGAGAGTAATGGAGCACTGGAACAGGCTGCCCAGGGAGGCTGTGGAGTCTCCTTCTCTGCAGACATTCAAAACCCGCCTGGACGCCTTCCTGTGTAACCTCATCTAGGTGTTCCTGCTCCGGCGGGGGGATTGGACTCGATGATCTTTTGAGGTCCCTTCCAGTTCCTAACATACTGTGATACTGTGAACTGGAAAGACAGTATGGCTTTTGAGTGATCAAAAGTAGAAAATATAGCTTGTACTCTTGTGATTCTGCTTTTTTAGGTTCATGACTTTATGTTATTAAAAAATAATTGAAAATATGAGCTGACTAGGATGCAGACAAGTCTAAGTTATGATTTAAATATAAAATATTTTGCTGACCTAGATGTCTTGGCTGGGGTTGCAAAAAACCTAACCTAATAATAATAATTTAGCATAGCTGTTACAAAAAATGGTACTGAAATCATAATTATACTGGGAAAAAAAAACCAAACTGCTGTATCAGCACACTTCATTTTGCTGAGTTCTGATAAATGGCAAGGATAGTATCACAGCATATAGCTATACTGTTGTATCTTCAGGATTTTTTAGGCTAACCTAGCCAAACTTGTACTGAAACAGAGGAGTGCTTACACAGGTTACCAACATCATCTGAATGTGACTGCAGTAACTATCAGCTGTGGGACAGTATGTAACACTATGGACAGAAAGGGATAATAAAGATTTCTATGTTTTGATGTGGACTTTGTTTGCTAACTGACCTGACAGTCAAAGAATGCTCCTTGACCTTTTTTATTTGGTAGTATAGATAGCCCATTTATAAGCTGCTTTGTGTTTTCAGATTTAAAACTTTGATTAAAAAAAATATAGTGCACGGTTATCTGCCCAGGCAGTGAGTTGAGCTGGCTTACCAGGCAGCCAGAGGAGCCTTTCTTGCAAAGGGGCTGAGGGGTGGCTACTGGCAGAAGGAGGATTCTCCTTTAGAGACAATGCACTATTAGATCGCAGCCTTAAATTGCTCCCATTAAGCACACAAAAAGATACTTAAAAGTGATTTTCGGATGATGGATTCCACTCTGGGAACCAGGCACCATGTGCATATTGTCCGCTCAGATAGCAAGTCCTAACTGCACAAGAGACACTAAAAGGCAGACTGCATCTAACTTTCAAAAGATGTGCCTCTGATTTTTGAAGAAGTCTAAATCCTATTTAAGGTGAATAGGAGTGATAACGTATTTCCATTCCAGCTACAGTCAAATACCTATTTTTTTTCACCTGAAAACACAGAAGCCACTGCTCAAATCATTTACTGGAATGACAAGGTTGGAGTGGAAGCTGAGCAATCTGGTCTGAAGCCAGGAGGGGTGGGAGTTGTCTGAGGGGTAGCTCGGTACATCTGAGAGGAAGAGACAAAAAGCAGCAGGGAGGTAACAGTTTATGAAAGTTATTAAATAAAACATTTGGCTTGTGACAGCAGGGGTTATAGATGACAACAGGCCCTCTTGTCCATAAAAGCAACCAAAGCATATGATACTGTGCATGTGTCTGAATGTTGTCCGTTAGGGGCCTGAAACTCTGAGCAGTGGAAATGATCTCCTGTTTCCTGCTCTGTCCTGAAAAAAAATGGTGTTACGTACATTGCTTGAAAGGAACAGGACTCAAATGAGCAAGATTCCTTGGGAAAAGTCACTGAAGCCATCGTCTGGTTCTCCCAGTGGAAACAGCCGGCAAAATCAGAAATACTGGCAAAAAGTCTAGCATTAAAACAAATATTGTTGCCACTCAACTCCCAGTCTAAAGGACCAATAAAGAAACATAAGTATGATACTCTCTGGCAAACACAAGTAATTAATCAATAAAATGCTAAACTGTAAAAAGTACTAAAGTTTAAACTTTTCAGAGTTTAACTATTATTAGGAAACAAGGAACACAATACACAGTTTTTCCTCTATTTTTTGTAATAACATATATTTGCTTATTGTACTTTCATCTTTTACTCTTTAATTTATGCACTGCATTACAAAAAAGCACCTTATTCATTTATGCCTCAGAAAGACAGAAAACATCTGAAAAAAAAAAAATTAGCAAAAGGTGTAACTACTGTTTTAAAAATTTCAGTGTCATTTTCCACCTCATTTTCTAGGCAGTATTAGGAAATTATGGAAGAGCCTGAAATACATATGAATNAAAAAAAAAAAAAAAAAAAAAAGGAAATGGTCGACCTCATTCATTCCTTGTAAAAGAAAAAAAATCTTGTTTTCTTACTTGTATCTGCAACAATCTAAACTGTAAAGACTTCATTTTATGAGAATATCCATGCAGAGTGTGCTGCAGTCTGCTAGTGGAGATCACTGGTGGAGAGAGAATAGATTCTGAAATTGATGTTCTTCTGTCTCCTGCATGAACAGGCTGTAGCTCTGCTTCTCTCCCCCCTGCTCAAAGGAACTACGATACATCCACAGTGGGGCAAGAAAAAGAAGAAAAGATTGCATCGTTGTAGCGATTAACCATTACAAGATCACCCACATTTTCTAAACAGATTCAGGTATTAAAAAACAGCAAATAACTTCCCGTGCTCCCTTTGATGTCTGAACAAAGGGTAAAAGAGTGCAGGGGCAGCTTGCAGAAATGTAAAATCTCAGTTCTTGGTGGGGTAAGAGGTGAATTTCCCAGTGCGGCCAAGAGGGAGCTGCCACTAGATGAGCTGCAGGCATCATCCCAACAGGTTTGCAAGAGGTTTTATGCCAGGGCAAAGCTGGGCCCTGTCACAAACTGTTGAAGAGAGTCTGGCGGTACTTCTGCAACAGGAGCTTGGCTGCTGTAATTCAGACAGGCCATCAACAGACATTTCCTTTGGAATAACTCGGTGTATGGAGTTATTTAAAGTCTGCATCATCCACAGACTGACTCATGCTACTTACAGGTACGGCAGAGAATCTCATCTGAGCAGTCAGATGCTGAGGTCCAGTCCCACCAAAAAAACTGCTCAAAGGGGTTTTTCGCAGTGACTTCCTGGAAACAGGTTTTAGCATTTTTGTGCATGTGAAATCATTTGTAATCACTCATCATTATAACCTCTGTGGAGAATTAAATTCCTTAATCCTGTCATCCTGACAAACTGTTTATCAAGTAAGGAAATCTTGACCATTTTGAGCATTAATTTTCTAGCCAAAATATACATCTGTCTCTATAGAGTTCCTGAACTGATGCTCGAGAACACTATTTTTGCATTATATTATGCATATAGGAAAGTGTAGGAGCTTCACCTTGATCCCAAAGACACATAAAGAAATAACTCTGCCTTCAAGGAGTCTCGGTGAGTCTGTGTTTTAATGCTGGAGCTTTGAAGCTTCATCATGCCCTTATTATTCAACCTAAAAATGAACTTTTAGTACATAGAGGTAGTACTACTTTAAATAATTTGGGACCTCTTTAATGCTCTATTTTAGTAGCCCCTCAGAGCAACCCGACACACACTTAGACACTGTATCGCTATATATAATTAGTAAATGTGATTGTTCAAAATTCATCTGTGTCCCTCATACTGCCCCCAGATTTTTGATGCTGTGGAAAGATGAGAAACACAAAAGGGCTCTGTAACTTCAGTAACAATTTCCAGTTGAACTCTAATACAGGTAGTTGTGTTGGTATCATTGAAACCTTTTCTTGTTTCTCTCATGCATTCTCTACCAACAAAATTTGTATATGTAAGCTCTCAGAGAAATGGTCATACATACAAATTAAACTGAAAAGGCTCAGAAGACCTGTGCTAAGAGTGTAATTAATTTTCTGTATTACCATACATAAAGTATACTATTTAGAAATAATGCAAAATTGACTAAAACATTACAGCATTATTTGTCTTAACGATATCCTCCCCTGGGAACTAATCCAACCCCAGACATTCTTTACATACATTAATGGGTACTACTATATTAGGTGTAGACCAATTCCTTTGTAGTGGACGTTACTTCTGTTACACCAGGCATTTTTCTGACATGTGTTGCAATAATCCATGCTGGTTTATTCTTAAATCAAATCAAACATCATCTTTCATGGTAAATCAAGCAAGTAGAGTGATATTATATAGAGAATGATATTGTATATAGAGTGCTATTTACACATATAGTCTAAACCAGTGTCTCTAGCAATGGCATGCACAAGATGTTTCAGAGTAAGCTGAAGAACAAACAAGCAAACTCAAATATTAGACAACAGTAGATATAGTTATGATAATCTTCCCTCAGGTGAATTTCCTTTCTGATCCTCACCAGATCACACCCCACGCCAGAGAATTTATGATCCATTTAAAATGCAGATTTTTATCTAGAGGCTTGGATTCTTTCCTATTATTTTCATTCCTATTTATCCAGTCCTGTAGAAATGTTACTGAAGTCAATGAGAGGCTAGCTTTTATGAGTTTAAGGTCAGCCTCCAAACAGATACTATTTAAAATATGGAGAAAAATGAATGCAATCACAAACATAGGAAGAAAGTTTGGTTTTGAACGGATTATTGTAACTCTGCTGGTGGCTGCATATCTTAGAAAAGTTAGATTATGGGTTTGTCATTTGTTTCTTGGACTAAATGCTAAATTAATATGATGTATTTATCAAATCATGCTCTGTAGTTTATCTTTTGGTAATACAATGTTATACATTGCTTTACTTCAAGGGCTTTACTTAAAGTTGTATCCCCATGGTCACATTTTCTTTGCTCCACAGTCTGGCAGCTCCCCATAATAGTAGCCTCTTCTACCATTAGTGTAGATACATTTGCTTCTTGGAATGGAGAGGACTTCGAATTTATCATCATAATACTGACCCTCTAATATAGATAACATAATTCACACCTTTCAGGTGCGTAAACATTCACTCACATTTTTTTCAGACCCAAAAGGATGGTATTTGTCTTGGGTGATTCTGGTGCGTCAGCAAAGTCACCCAAGATGAGCCACCTCTCCACTCCACCCGGTTTCTTCTGACTGCTGGTCCACCTCCCCCTTATTGGAGTAGGTACAGTCGTTTCTGTGACTGCTGGAGTGAAACCGTCTGGGTGCAAAGTGCAACCTCTCACAAACAAACAAACCAACAAATCAACCAACCTCACAGCAATACCAGTTCAAGGTATCCATACTCATCATATGCCTTTTGTTTCTCCTCCTGCATTCCCAGTAGCTTTTTGTGAGACCAGTCAAACCATCAGTAACTGATATGGCTTAGAAAAGTTATGCAACTTCTTTTCTTTATTAAATCAGACCAGCTATCCAATGTTGTTTGCTCTGAAGAGTTCCTACACCTTCACTCTGGCAAGAGGGATGAACTGAAGGCAGGGTTATGGGAAAGAATTGAGGGTGTCAGTTCTCACAAGTATTGCCACTGAGTAAAAAGCATGAGGAGCTGAACACTATGAGTAAAAATGAAGTAAAAATGCACATGTAATTGCTATAATGAATTAATTCCGGTACCAGGCTTCATCATTCTCAAATAAGCTGGCTCTTATTGTGCATTTCAAAGTCAAAATAACCTGGTAATTGAGCTTATAACAATCAGATAGGAAAATTATGGAAGATGATGTCAGGTATACCAAGCCAGAATCAATCAGGAGGATTTAAATGCAATGTCTCTGAAATGAATGTTGTCTCACAAGGAGTTAGTGACCTGTCTGGGCTGGTGTGCAAGCCTGTAAATATGAGCTTGCTGCATTCTCCATAAACTTCATCCACCTAAGGACTTGACAAAAACTCCTTTAAATAAATCACTGCAGCCATCTAGCCTTGAAAAGATGCAAGTGTTCAGAAACACTCTGATCACAGCCTGGAATTAAGCAAAAGCTTTCCATGTATTTGTAGATACTTCAGGAACCAGTAAAAGGCAGAGCAATTGAAGCCAATAACACAGAAACAAAACAAATTGAGTAACAGAACAATCAGAAATCACTGAAAGCCAAGAATTATCTCAATGTCCATCTTTCTTTAGTTTGTCTTTACAATGTTGCAGGACAGTCATTTTTCCTTGGCTCATAATCAATTCTTGCTAATGCTGTGTTCTCTGGTTCTGCCTAATGCTGGTGAGATAAGGAACAAATGCATCAATGCTCTCATTGTATTTACTGGGAACCAGTCATCAGGACAGAAGACTCAATTCCCTGAATCCTAATGATACAAGAATTCGATAGAATATCCCTTTAAAGTGCCATAAATTATGAACAAACAGCAAGAAAAAGATGAGGAGAAGAAGAAAACAGTGTCAGTGGTGGAAAATGGGGACAGAATCCTACATAAACCTATGCAGCCAGTGCTGTATAAGGGCACTCCTAATTTTCCTCTGCTGTCGACCACTCAGTCATGCCCAGACCATAAATCATGTAGCAAACCTCACCTGCTTTCTCTGAAAACCTCTGATGTTGGACATCCATTACTAAAAAAACCCCTCTTATTTCACTGAGATTACCTGCCCATCTGGACTAATACTCCAATTCCTACTTTTCTGAATAGCAAAGACAGCAGAGAAACCTTAGTAGTACCTCACAGCAAAACAAGTTAACGCTAGAGAATCTTATTCTCCCTTCTCTAAGGGGATTTTTCAATAGATCAATCAGACTTTTGATGCTAGTTAACTACCAAAATTATTTTTTTATTTTTCATTCAGCTAACAAAATAATTGAGAATGAAAATTAAGAACATGCAACATAAAATCAAAACTGGGATGAAAAACTGAAACAATTCAAAGAATGGCCACAAATGTACTTTTTTATTTTCCAGGTACACAGTAATTGTAGAAATCTCTCTCTTAGAGGTATGAAAGGATTCAAAGGAGATCTGGTGGGGCAGCCTATGGCACACATATGTTGTGTGAGTTACAGTATTTTTCTCTGACCTGTTTGATGGTGTCTGCTGTTGAGAACAGGCTGCAGGTAAGCATGAACTCAGCTGGATAGTCAGTGTTCGTCTCATGGGCTGCTTTGTCAAAGAGCTGCTTTTAAAGTCCCTGGAAAAATTCAGGCTCCTGATTCAAGAAAAATGCATCCTATTTGTAATACTGCATGAGCTGAATACACAAAGTTTTTATGCTTGAGGAACTACACATTTATTTTTTAATAATCACACTTGCAGATGCTTCATATGGAAAAAAGAAATTCAAGCTCTTGATTACTGATATTTAGTATCAACATGGTCACATTGGTAAAATACTAAACTGTTAAAAAAAAAGGGGGGGGGGGTGTAATCTCAGTTCTTTTGCTTTTTACAATCTAAGAAAGATTCTTCAGAATAAAAATCTTCTGATGCTTCCTTATACATAAAAAGAACAGCCTTGTGCCATCCTCAGTGATAGGAAGTGACAGGCAGAGCATGACATCACTCTTTATTTTTAACTGGCTGCCTTCTGGTGAATTTATTTTGCTGTCAGTAAATATTATAGCAGTATTAGTCACATTCAGGCTTTATGAAGACAGAAGCCCTGTGCTGAGTTTGATCCCAGCAGCTGGCGGTTCTTACCTTTTGAAGGGGAGAATCTTTATTTCCAAATTTGGCACAATGGCTTGCATCCACAGGCAGATTAATAAGAATATGTCTCAGACAAATGCTGAAGTACACATCAAAGGTCCGCAACCACCAAAGATATCCATGTGAATTTTGCCATTGTAGCTGCACCAGATAGGCTAACCACTCACAAAAATGTGAAATCCTGTACTCAAGAATATTGGTTAATTCAGCAAATAATCAACTACTGATATTTTTAAACTTGCCATCAGTCTGACTCCAGCAGCTTTAATAGCGGCCATGTTCCTGTTATCACTACTATCACTTATCTTCTTAGTATCACTGCACATGCAGTGCCTAAAATAAAAGGTTAATAAGTTTACTACCAGAGAACATAAATTGAATACATATATCCATCCTTCTCCTACAGACAGTGAGAGTGTTTAAAATGAAGAAGTGGAGAAACTGCATCTTCAGGATTGCCCACGAGAGCAGAAATCCCATATGGATCGTGCTTACACTACCCTGTCTCCATTGCCTTTGTAAAGTTATTTGGCTTTCCTCATCCACCAGTTTGTCTTTTGTCTTCCCTCTGAGGAAAACATTGTCATTCATTGTGTAGGATTCAAGCGTGGTGTGTGGGATTAATAACTATCACATCATCATTGATATTACTAAATAATGCTACTAGTAGAAGATCAAGTTCTAAAAACCCAAGTTTTGCATGCCCACAGCTATAAGCATGACTAGATGGATGCAAGGGTAGAAAATAGGTGTTTTCCTCCTAAAAAAGAACACAGCTAGAAATCAGGTCTTGTCTCTGTCCTTCACTAACACTCCCCCTCCAAGTCACTTACTTCAAGCAACTATTGCTGTGCATTAGAAGAGTCTGCAAACGGCACATACGCAATTAAAAAACACAAAGCAATTACTTACTGGCTAATTCACAAAGCACCTGGGATTAAGACGCCACTAATAACCTCCTTTGGTAAGACATCCTATGAGTCTTGGTTGACCCCACAATCATGTGGAGAAACACCAGGCTCTATTGATTCTTGCAATCAACTAGTAAGTTCTTAGCATTGTTCTTTGGCTTTCCTTTCTCTCAGAGGATTTTATATATTTTCATGCTTATGTTTTTCTTCAAAGTGTTTAAACGGCTGATGCCATCCCAACAATTTTCTCTCTGTCTACAATTTTATCTTTCTTATTCTAAATGGCTCAGGACTAAGTACTTTCTCACAACTCTCTTGCAGTCTAGCAATTTTTGCAGAAGTCAGAAGGAAGGTCATTCAGTAGGGCTGAGAGAGGGATTGCACCCTGATAACATTGCATAGCCTACAAATTCTGAACAGCACTGGGGAGCTGCTGTCCAGATTTTGACGTGGAATATGTGTTCTAGATGATATCTGCTTATAAATTAATTTTCTGTCACTGAATAAACCAGTAAGGTCCCTCTAGGGAAATGCTATACATGTTAATAAGAGGCTAAATCCCCCATCCCTAAATACTTCCATGTTAGCATTATCCAAGTAACAATTTATGAAGATTAAAAAAACAGGGAAAGACACTTCACATTGGCTTACTAGTTGATGGTTACTGGAAGAGAACTGTGAGAGCCTGGAGAAGGCTCCATGGAGACCTTATAGCAGCCTTCCAGTACCTAAAGAGGGCTTAAAAGAAAGATAGGGCAGACTTTTAGCAGGACCTGTTGTGATAGGACAAGGAGTAATGGTTTCAAACTAAAGAAGGGGAGATTTAGACTAGATATAAGGAGGAACGTTTTATGATGAGGGTGGCAAAACACTGGCCCAGGTTGCCCAGAGAGGTGGTAGATGCCCCATCCCTGGAAACATTCCAGGCCATGCTGGACGGGGCTCTGGGCAACCTCATCCAGTTGAAGATGTCCCTGCTCACTACAGGGGGTTGGACTAGATGAACTTTGGAGGTCACTTCCAACCCAAACTATTCTGTGATTCTATAACGTCCTGTAGAGGAGCATTCAGCAGGGCATGTGATGTCACATGGTGATACGGTAGGTGTGGAGCCTACAATGTGGTAAAAGAAAACAAAAGGGCACGAATAACGTTTTACACATCGAGAGGCGCCTCATTCGTGCTACCGGGCTCTCGGGGCGGTTACAGCCGAACCGCAGCGCTGCAGCGGGGGCAGCAGCCACTGGCCGGGCCCCGATCGTCGCTGCCCGGACTCCGCTCCCTTGTGCCCCAAACGCCACCGAGTGTCACCCCGCTGATAAATCGAGCGGCGGCAGCTACATGACGTATGGTGGGGCTCAGCCGCCAGCCCCGGCTCAAAGGGAAACCCTGGCGCAGGCCGCCGCCTTGAGGCCACCCCGCGGCGGGACTCGCCGGGCCGCGGCTCCCACGGGCGCTGGGGGGTCGCTCCCCACGGGCTCCGGTCACCCACGCGTTTAGAAAAGCCACGGCAGGAGCAAGCCGCCGCCCCTCACCGCCGCGGCGGGCGGGCCGGCCTCCGAGGGCGAGGAGAACACCGGCGGGGGGCTGCGAAATAAAACAGGGAATAGGCTGGTCCGTGGTTCTCGTTTGGGTTTTGTGAGGTTTCTTCGTTGAGTTTGTCTTTTTCCCCGCTACAGGTGCCGCCACCCGGCACCGCGCACCACCCGACCCCCTTTCCCCGCCGCCAGGCCCGTGCGCATGCGCCGCCGGTCCGCGCAGGCGCGGCGCGGGCGGTGGTGGCAGCGGCGGCGGCGATGGGCGGGCGGCTGGCCCGCGTGTTCCGGTCTTTCAACGTGGAGAGCCGGGCTCGCCGTGAGATCAGCAAGGAGAAGCCGACGCCCGCGCCGCGACACCCCACCTCTCGGCTGGACGCACAGGCCGGTGGGTGCCGGCCTCGCCAGGCGGCGGGGCGACGCCGAGGGGGCTGCCGGCGTGGGGGGGAAGGGGCGGTGTCCGTGGGCCCGGCGCGGAGCCGAGGTGCGGGCAGAGCCACGGGAGAGGGACGGCTGGCGCTGGGTGGGGACGGGCGGGCGGCGGGGGCAGGTGCTGAGGGGCGCGGGGCCGCGGCGTCCCCTGGGGCAGCGCGGGGCCGGTGACATTGAGAGCGGGGCGGCTGGGCGCGCGGGGCATGCTGGGAGCCGTAGTCGGCGGCGGCGGTTGCCAGGGCCGGTTGCCGGGGCCGTGCCGGCCGAGGGCGAGCGGAGCGGCCGGGTCAGCGGCCGAGGGACCTGGGCCTGTGGGACCGGGTGTCAATGGGCTCTCGTCCGGCGGCGGCAGGAGCCGGGCTGCTCCGAGGGCCTTCGCGCCGTTGGCGTGACCGGCATCGCGGCGCCGCCTGCCAAGCGGCGCTGTCAGCGCTGGGGCGGGTGAGAGATGGAACCTGCTCCAGCAGCACCGTGCTGGAGAGTTGGGCAGGAAAAAGTTTAATGGAATATAACAAGGGCAAGTGTAGAGTCTTGCATCTGGGCAGGAACAACCCGAGGTTCCAGTATAAGTTGGGGAGGAACCTATTAGAGAGCAGTGTAGGGGAAAGGGACCTGGGGGTCCTGGTGGACAGCAGGATGCCCATGAGCCAGCACTGGGCCCTGGTGGCCAAGAAGGCCAATGGCATCCTGGGGTGTATTAGAAGGGGGGTGGTTAGTAGATCGAGAGAGGTTCTCCTGCCCCTCTACTCTGCCCTGGTGAGACCACATCTGGAATATTGTGTCCAGTTCTGGGCCCCTCAG